>NIRI02000039.1:0-55000 GCA_003604175.2 Clonorchis sinensis | reverse complement strand
GGTTGCCCAAGCCTGGACAGGGTAGGTCGAGAGGCAAAGGTCGGGTTCGAACCACGCACCTTTCGGTTAGTAAATTCGTGCTCTAACCATTTGAGCCGTCTCGCCCAGAGATGGCCAGAGAATTGCGGTAATCGGCGAGTAAGCACCGCATGACCTTGGCCTGGAATAACAGTGATCGCCTGAAAAAATTGATGGCTGTCGATCAAAAGTGGGGGCAAGTAATGAGGTCCGAAATGCGGATAAAAAGCGTCATTATCGAACCTTAATAAAGATACCACCGTTAGTTAACAAAGCACCGGGTTCACTGTATTAATCTAAGTTTTTATTTAAAAAACCTGGAAACTTTGACACTCCTCTTATCAAGGTTACACGCATCTTGCAAAATTTCTAATTCGGAGGTCATTTTCCATGAAACACCTGTTCACTTGAATCCAATAAGTGACACTGAAATTTCAGTTTACTCTGCTAGCTGTGGCTGTGACCAGTCACTACCAAGTTACAACTAAACTAGCGGATAATCGAGGCAAAGATCAAAGGAATACCCTATCACTGACCTATTTTGGTGCAAAGTTGGGGAAGATCTTCATTGTAACAAAACATAGTAGCCCACTGGTGTCAGTTCGATGTTTGACTGCTCATTGATATCACTTAATATTCACAGCAGTTGAGTGTGGTTGAATAATAACTCAAGCGAAAAGTCAGCTGACACAGATGAATGTGTTTGTGAGAATGGTAGATTACCAGTCAGTGGCCGGTAGAGTGTACAACATGAGGAACCGACTTTGGAGGCATTTCCGAATCAGAATATTCTTCTTGAATGGCATCCCCCAAGTTAACAATCGTTTCCTTGGCCTGTCGGCACCCGATGTGAAATTCGCGAGCTTACTTTCGTATACATGCATACAATCACCAGCTTTAGAACAAAAGCAATTAGTTCAGAATGGGCAGAATCCAAAAAAGTAAAACGTAGTTCTGGTCAGAAATAATCGATCGAACATCCCGCTAAAACATGATGCCGGGCGTGAACTAACCTATTAAGAGATGTGGTACTGTATCAAAATGCAAATCATTATCACGTCATCAGCTGTCCACGGTGACACGAGTCCAGATCAACGAGAGCATTTACTGCTCAAAAGCAAGGGCAAGCTTTCGGCTCTCGCGCATTGTCCTTTGATTTGTTCTCACCAGTAGAAACAAACCACATGGCTGAAGTTCAGGTGACTGCTTTTGTGGGTGTTGGAAATAGAGGGCAATTATTGTTTATCGCGTACAAAGTACGACGTATATATCAAGCTACAGTGCGGACTGTTTTGTTGTATGGCTGTGAGACTTGGCCTGTTCGAGCAACGGAACTGAGACGTCTTCAGGTGTTCGAAAATCGTTGTCACAGAACCACAACTCGAGTGGGTTGATGTCGGCGAATCCGTAACGAGGCAGTTAGAAAGCGAGTTTTGGGTTGTGCAACGGGTACTTCCATTGAAGAATGTGTCCAGCACCAGAAGCTGCGTTGGTTGGGACATGTGTTGCGCATGCCTAACCATCGTTTGCCGAAGAGAGTGCTATTCTCCGTGCCCATTTCAGAGTGGCGTAAGCAGAGAGGTGGTCAATCCTTGACCTAGCAGAAGGGTATGAAAGAAATCACGAAACGCTTGGGCGCTGTCGGTGCTACTCGCCTTCCAGGATGGGAACCGCGTGATTCCTACTGCGCCTGGTTGGAAATACTGCAAGATATGGCTGCCAACCGATGTCAGTGGCGACCTTGTTGTCAGTTTCTATCCAGATTGCCTGAATGAGTGTTTAGAGGTGTAGGCATTGATTGTTGGTCTGTTCGCTGTCTGTTCGGCGCACCCGAGCTACCTATATTCCACAACATTGCCAGGTGTAGGCATCTCGGAATCATCATCATCATCATCAAGGTGGACTGCCAGGTAGAGTAAGGCCAGCCAGTACTGAGGGGAAAAACAGACTTTACGGTATTTCCAGCAAGTGGTTTTCACCAAGCTTTAGCTATTCATCTACCGATTAGGGTTATTTGGATTTTTCTTCCGTAGTAGAAATGTGCTTGGTTTCGAATTCCGTCGTTTGGCAGGAAGTTTTCTATCACGAATATTAGTACAAAACAACACAAATATAGCAGCAGAGAAGTTGAAAAATGAACTTTTCCATCAAAACTGAAGCAAGAGTTGAAGTTCCTTTGTTTTGCTTCAGTACGTTTGACAGTTTTTGGCCAACACGTTTATATCACGAATGTTAATACAAAACAACACAAATATAGCAGCAGAGAAGTTGAAAAATGAACTTTTCCACCAAAAATGAAGCAACAGTTGAAGTTCCTTTGTTTTGCTTCAATACGTTTGACAGTTTTTGGCCAACACGTTTTATAACGGAACATCTCAACTAAACTGACATTCTATTGGATTCCGTAGTTCACCTGCCAGATAGGATTTCTGAAGATGTTTGCAGTTGAGAACAAGGGCCTTCAATCAGAAAGGGAATTTGAAATTCTCCACAAAAATACGTCACGTATGCCACCCGAAAAGAATGAGTTGCTCAGAACAGCTGAACAATAGTGAGACATAGCATATCCCGTTTGGACTTTCATCCAGCACTATCTTGTCCTTCAAAATGACGGGAATGCCGCGTCCAGGCACTGATCGGTCGGTCTATAAAAACAACAACGTTTCCGGTTTAATGTGATGACCAAATTATCCGAGACAAGAACTGTCAAACAGCCACGCTAAAAATAATTTAGAACCCTAGCAGGTAAATGTCAATGCGGAAGGTTCAGTAGGCTTTTACAGCCCACGAAAACCCGGATGGTAATTTTGTCGATTTTGTTTCTACAGTTGAGCTGAATACCGGTACTTTTAAGGTCGTGGACAAAGCGTGGACAGAGTTCCTACGAAAAAACTATCTGATGAGATCGGGACATGAGAAACCAGGTACGTCTACAGAGTTGTACTTTTGGCATACTGAGTGTACATGACATTGTTCTGGGATATGGACACCAGGGGAAGCAAAACTTGTAAACGTATTATCCAGGGTGTTCGGAGAACAAGTGATGTTCCATGGATGGTATTCTTATTCTTGGTTGAATGCTTGGTTGTAAGAGCTCCGCCTTGAGATTTCTTCTATAAGCAGACGCACATTCTATTGCGCTAGATTTTTTAATCGCGTGAGCAAAACTAAGGTTTATTGATTGGACTTATCACACTACTCATGAGGTTGCTGAAAAATCCTCAGCTACCCACGACCGGTTTTGCCCTTCTTGGGGTTCATGAGGTAGGCACAGTCCCCGTTTCCTCTACCAAAACGTTTTACTCAGCCGTAACTTATGTGGGTTTCATGAGCGAACACAGCAGTGAGATGAAGTTATCTTCGAAGACGGACTGTGACGTGGAATGGATGTGCTTAATATATGCATTGATTTTTCTTCCCTCACTTTTCAGTGTACAGACACCATTTAGAACAAAGCTTAACTTCAGAGGTTTTGTGTTTTCGGATGCCGTGGCCTTTGAATACTGTAGTGCTTCCAGACACCAAGGAAACACTGCTTATCATCTATTTTGTGTGCGAAACATCGCGCCCTACCGCTCGTTAGGTTGAAAACTCCAAGCTTCGAGGTCGAGCTGAGCGAGTAGGAAATACCATAGCGTTCCCATAATCCTTCATCATGTGCAGATGCCTATTCTCTCTTCCGGACAATGATTGTGAGGTATAATCGCCCCGGTTTTCTGGCCCACCTAATCTGATTGTCCTGGCACACAGGACAGTGAGTTATGTTCATGGGTAGGCATACCACTGTCATTTCTGTCTTAGCCAGAAATCCCACACTGCTGACTATCCTCACTTTTGGCCCGTCTGGGAAATAGTCGACTGCTGTTTCTATCACTTGATGCACCGTTTGATTGCACTCTTTTTGCTTACGTGTGCTTTCTGCTGTAATCTTGTGCCAAGCCCACAACGGTGTGTGTGTGTCTGGTGGTGGCCATGCAACACAAACGCAATTTAGTTTTACCACGAGTTGGCAGTGACTGGTTTGACTCGAGGTGCTAGTTGCGTGAGGAACGAGTCATCGGCAACGCTAGGTGGGTGGTTGAATTGGCGCTGATTCTGTGAACATGATGAATGTTGGATTGAGGCCACAAACAAACAAATCTTAATCAGCACTTTGGAAAAACAAATCCGTAGATGATCTGGTAGCAATCGGTATGAATTTCATTTGTCTTTGTAAAGGGAAATTAGTGGCGTAAACTTACAAGTCTTTGTTTGAAGGGTAGTCGATCAAGGGAGCAGATGGAACTGTGCACGCGGTGCGGTTTTGCATTTCGTATTTTAAGGATGCCTGAGAGTAAAAAACATTTCTGATCAGCCCTTCGAAGCCGGTGTATCATGGTAACTGGTCTGGAACCGTATTACGTCTACGATAAACACTTGGGTGGAAAAGCGGTGAATTATATCCAATCTCGACTTTAAACAATGGAGTGAAAAGTAACTTAAGCCACAGGACGACATGAACAAGCGTACATATAGTGGTAACATGGCAGACCTGTCTTAACACCTTTCTATGAACACGGGAACTGCATTTTTATCTCAGTTTTAGCTTTTAGTTCGACTGAGGCAACAAAAACCCGGGGATTGCGCCTACTTGATGGGCCCTGAAAAGGGCAAAACCGGTCGTGTTCCGGCGGAGAGTTTTCAGCAAACTTGTGAGTAGCCTGCTGCATCTAGACGATGGCAGGGATAAGTTTAAGATGTAGGTAGCAAGTAATCTGTTCGGAAATGAAGAAATCTCATAATTTACACAGGTGCTTCCATAATGAGCCATTCCAAGAACTAGTCGACACTCAATCACGTGTTCAGAACTGAATGCTCACAGGACACGTGGTGCTGTGTCTGAACAAGAGTTAACGAAATTGCTGATCAACGCCTTCGGCCCGAATGAAGTAGTGTTCTGTAGATTAACCCTAACAGAAGTGAAACAGCTGAACGGTGCTTTTCAGATATTCAGAATGTATTTCTCAGTTTCAGGGTTAAATCTCATCTGTAAACTGAAGATCCTTCTTGTACGTATAGGTCATAATAGTATGATAGATTTCGGGTAGCTGTACTCACTACGCACTCTGAACCGGTGACAGTGACAGGCTTTTCTGAACGTTCCTGTGAACCGTTGTAAAAGTGCGTAGCCAAACAGCTCTTGAGGAGGTCTGACCCTTGTGCTACTAACTAGTGGGAGATTTTTGGCGAATGTTCCCCTCTTGCAAATGAGAAAGGTTATACATAATCGACGTGTCCACACAAAGGTGGACTGAAGGTATACAGATGGTTTCGAAGAGCACCGAGCAATAGGCGACTACAAACCATCTCATGAGAACCCAAAAAATTTCGGCTTGTGGGGGGGGGGTTATATTTCACGAGATCAAAAGGTTTATTGCTTTTTGAAGAGCCGTTTGGCTAAGTGAGATGAAAGACTCGATGCAGATGTAACAAAAACTGGTTAGCTAAACCTAGACTACTTGATTGTTGATCCGTTCGACGAGCTTGGTAGCTTGATTTCGAACGTTTTATCACCAATTGAGCTGACACTGTCGGTGCATTGACTTAATGCCTTCGGTTGTGGAATGCATCTTCATTCTGAAAAGTGTCCTGTCTGGTCCCATCAGTGTGTTGTTGAAGAATCACTCCACCTGCCGCTGTTCACAGCTTGTCCACTACGTTAGGTCTGGCTTTACGGAAAAAATCTTCATGAAAATCTTTGGTGCTCCATCTAGTATTCAGCTTCAAGCTGAGCGCGAATTTACTGACCGGAGGGTCGGTGGTTAGAACCCGACTTCTGCCTCTCGACTTTTCCTGTCCAGGCTTGGGCAACCTGACAATATCTCAGCCCTCGTGCTTCCTTCAGGTGGTATGGCAGGTAGGCACCGGAACGGTGCTACAGCTGAACGAATTCGACTTCTTCTTCCTCCAGTCATACTCTGTTTTATGCTCCATCATGTGTACCAGAACATGCATAGAAATCATGCGAAAGACGTCTCATTGAAACATCCTGCACTCAGTTGTGCCGAAGGTTCTGTGAGATGTTACAAATTGATACATTGTGGCCTCGACGTTCTGAGCGTGACCAGACATTTCTGTACTTTTAATCTTCAAATTCAGGAAACCCGTACCGGATATCATCTGATAGTTCATAACGCCCAACACTTCCCGCTCAACCCTCTTTACTCACTTCTTTTTGCTCACCACACCTCTGTTTACAACAAGCGTTCAGTTCGCGCTCTAGTCCACCGTTTTGAGTCTCTTTTAGTTCTTTAATGTAATCACCGTGACCCTCCCGTTTGATCTACATCTATCATTCGTGAAGACAGAGCTCTGCTTCTAGGATGTCTGATGGTTGCTAGTATGTTCGTTGTTTCCTCTCGTGTACCACAACCAAGCTTCCAAATGGGTTGCCAATCTATTATAAAGAGGCAACCATTCCTCCAACTTCCGTCCGTGTATTCACAACAGAATCATCAGAACGACTTTCCTCTCAGCCTGACACGATTGCGTGACATGATTGTGTCGGACCAAAGGAGGTACTGAAGTTCACTTTTGTCCTTATAAAGACCGACAGGTAGGACATGTTTTTAGCCATTCCAAGATTTATCCACCAAGACGAAGTGTCACCAATAGGCCGTCAACTGTGCACCTGAATTTTCTGGTCTTAATTATCTAAACTTTTTACGCTTGAGCAATGTGGGTGGTGTACCGTACACCCTAAGCGACGACCTACAATCTGTCTTGTCTGTACTTAGTGAAAATCCAGACCAGCCGATCGCCGCTTTCGTGGAGTCCAACCAGAATGATTCTGCCGGGACAGGAGGAAAACTATCCAAACGAGAGTGGTGCGATAAAAATTCTACACCTACTGTAAGCACTCAGAGACAAACTGGTTATTCGGTGGTGATTATGTGAGGGGAGCAGACAACGAAGTTTCCCCACAAGACAAGCGTTGAGCTCTGAAACACCTACCTGTGTTGTTGCACAAGACAATTTGTTAGGTGAGTAATGTCTTCAAGTGCTCATAGGATCCCAGTGTAAAAAATGTGTGTGTACCCTCATAGTCCAAGCGATTTTGAAGCAACTGTCATCCAACTCCTCTTGAGAAAACTCTCAGTTTCATGGTCGCATGATATTTCATGTCCTCTATAGCAATCCAGCCCGTGGCACATAGGCGCAAAACTCACCATCAGCCATCATATCTACCACACATAAAAAACCAAACATGACACACACCCAAGTATCATTGGGTCAACCAAGTTTATTCGTCTAAGCTTTGTTCTGGGCCATGTGACTAGATTCAATACATATCCATCTACATCTTCATGAACAGCATCCTTGTGTAGTCAACCGTGCCTCAATTTGGAACCACACTTTTGTCCACTGGAATGTCATATGGATCATTAATCAGTCTGGAGTGTTTGATCCACCCTTGTTTCATGAATATTCAATGATTAAGGTAGTGAGATCGGGTGGCCAGCCATAGTTTGTTTGCGCCAACCTATCACAGTTTCAGTAGCGAACAATGAAGATCAATGTCACTTGATCTGCTGCCTTTGTGAGAGCATCAGTGGGCCTCCCAGATACTCCATACTGAACGAACGGCGTCTACACGCTTGTACCGTGCAGTTTAAAATGCATTCCAAATGAAGCAACACCCAGCACTTTATTTGAACCAGTAAACGATCATTAGCTTCTTTCCCGTAAAATGGAAAGGTAATGGGTGGAAAAGGGATCTGGTGCTATAGTTCATTAGCAGCTGAGACACTGAACCTATGAAAGCCCAAACAGGAATGCTGGATAAACGTGGATATCAGTTAGGAACCACATCTTGTAATGGCTGGACCGTGTAAGAAATGAAACAAGTATGTAGCTCGAAATTTCGGTTACTTCTACTCACTAAGGAGAAGAACTTCACCCTTCGGGATCGTCCGCCCTTGAAAGGGGTGAACTTGCACAGAATGTTCAGACCTTGAATGCGTCTATCTTTAAGCAATGTACCCGTAATGTGTTAATCCGATCATCTATCTATCTATCTATCTATCTATCCATCCTGTCTGTCTGTCTGTCTGTCTGTCTGTCTGTCTGTCTGTCTGTCTGTCTGTCTATCTATCTATCTGTCTGTCTGTCTATCTGACTGCCTGTCTTTTTACATCTCTGTCTGTCCGTCTATCCGTCTGTCTGTCTGTCTGTCTGTCTATCTGACTGCCTGTCTTTTTACATCTCTGTCTGTCCGTCTATCCGTCTGTCTGTCTGTCTGTCTGTCGGTCTGTCTGTCTGTCTGTCTGTCTATCTGACTGCCTGTCTTTTTACATCTCTGTCTGTCCGTCTATCCGTCTGTCTGTCTGTCTGTCTGTCGGTCTGTCTGTCTGTCTGTCTGTCTCTGCTTCTCTATCTATTAGTCACTCTATAAAATTCTCCTTTATATCTGAGCGAATCAGTTCCATGCTGTGACACACTTGGTGCCTTTTCGGTCTTAGATCCCTGCCCGCGCCTTTACGGATATGCCGAAGGCTTTGTACATCGCACCATTGTTCATTCTGTCACACAGTGTGGAAGCTTCAGTCTGGACCGCTGGGATGAACTATAAACAGAATGTCGGGTTATTTTTTACCACGATTGTTTACGCCCTTCACTTGTATCTCTTTAATTCCGTAGTTCGATCATTAGGTTCGATCATTATAGTGTGGTATCTCATACGGTAAACTGTAAATCCACACCTGGGTTGCGTAGAGTAGTGTCTGCTCCCCACGAAGAAGTAGAGCAGGGATAGGTCCAAACGTTCTTTCCTTAGGAGCTTTAGTTCATGCTAGGCGCACTTGCATACCTTACTGCAGGCAAAAAGAAACACTATTCCAAAAATGGATTGTTCACTTATGGTAAAACGAGTGGATCCAGGACTTTGTAATATGCGAGTGATGACACTTGTGCTGTATTCCGGTCACCCTCGTAGAACAGCGTTGGGAATACATGAAAGTATACTCCGTTTGCTCCCAATTTTTTTGGAGCGAGCTAGGTCCTTCAGGAGTTCGAAGTAGTATGCACTAAGAAGCTTACCCAAAGGCAGTGGTGGTCGGCATAGGAACAACAGAGCATTCAAACTTTTCAAGGAACACGTCACCATACGTGTTCCAATCCACATCCTGGAGGACCATAAGACCGTGTTAGTTTTACGTCTACGCAGTGGTCGACCTGATACGAGTGACTCTACGAGAACCGCACAGAGAACCCGCAGTACAGCTCACCAGGTAGAGTAGACCCAAAAACTGTTAAATTGCGATGAGGCCAAGCTATTTTGTGACGGACAGAAGGACTACACACAGATGCAAAAGTTTGTGGCCTCAAAATCCAGACAGGTACCTGCATTAAAGGTGGTGAATGAGAAGATTTCGACCAAGATACCCTTTAGACAGGTATTAAAGGCATGGTCTTAAGGCGGAGTTGCAGGACTACATTGTTTGGCCCATCCCTTACCAATGCCCTTAAGCTTTTCAAACCAGGGGAAATCCGTGTGGATTCGCTACTTCTTTTCGAGGGTACCCATCACCTTTTGACCAGAATCGTCACATTTCGGAAATGACCAAAATAAAACTGATCACAGAGTGCCTGATTATGACGGGATACCAGGCCCGGCTTTGTTCGTATGGCCTCTGAGAGATACATCCCCTACGTTGTCCTCTATCTTCTCGAATAAACTCCGACACCTGTGGCGCCGACGTGACGTGAGCTTGTCTGTCAAGGGAAGAGTTTACACTGCGGTGGTGCGATCCATACTGCTTTATGGATCAGAGACGTGGCCCCTACGTGCAGAGGACGTACGGAAGATGTCAGTGTTTGATCATCGATGTCTCCGCAGCATTGGTCAGGTCTGGTGGGAACATCGGATTAGTAATGCTGAGGTACGTCAGTTGGTCTTAGGAAGAAGAAACTCTTCCGCGATAGATGAATTACTCACGCTTCATAGGTTGCGCTGGTTGGGACATGTACTCCGCATGCCAGAAGATCGTCTGCCCCGCAGAGCTCTTTTCGCCAAGCCCTGTGCTGAGTGGAAGCGACCGAGAGGTGGACAGTGTATGACCTGGCAACGAAGTACGAAAGCGCTAACCAGTAAACTTAGTCGGGCGGGCAACTGCCGCCTCCCTGGATGGGGATCCCGGGACTCAAATCACCAGTGGTTAACGACACTGGCAGAAATGGCCCAATCGCGCAGTCAGTGGCGCTCGTGCATCAAAGTTATAGCCTTCAATGCGTAGCTACTCAATTTCCGAACAAACTGAGCATACCTTGGCCTCCAAGGCTTCCTTGTACGTTCCGCATTCCGGTTTCCCGGTGATCGAAACTGTAGCAGCTGGAACCAGTGTGCCTATGGTACACGGTTTATAGCTGATAAATTGATTGATTGATTGATTGATTCGAATAAACTCCAAACAAAACGGACAAAACAGTATTGTACATTTCGAAAAGGTTTAAAGCCCGGCCCAACTTTGACTGATTGTATTCATTATTAGCCGTCCAAATAGACTGTGCTTTTATCTTTTCTCCTTATTTTCTTCACATCCACCCCGTGAATGTGTTTTCATCTTTCCATTGGGCTGTTTAGGTAAAGCTAGCTCCTCATTCTTTGCCATCCCTTCGTTCTTGTCCTCTAAGTGGGCTAGTCAAGCCCATCATATGTCCGTTTGGGTTGGAACAAAACCTGTCAACGGTACGTTGAACCGTTTGTGCTAAATTGCCTGGAACTGATGCCGTAAAAGGCAATGTTTCGCGAACTTTTCCCCGGAGAAATTGGCTTGGCGTTGAACCGGGGTGATTACTGTGCGATTGCACAGCGTGACATTTTTGGGAAAAACGATGGCACGTGAATAGGTTGCGGAAATATTTATGCGGCGTTAGAACACATGTTAGGGTTGCGAACTCGATAAGCTGAGTAAGGTGTATGAATTTTGCTTGCATGATTGACTGCTTGCTGCTGGAAGTTTTCTCCAAATTAGCCAATGGAGAATAAGTATTAGAACTGGGGGAAATACCCGGGAACAAACCAAACTGTCAAAAGTAAGGTATCATTTCATATCGGTGAATATTTTCGGAAACGACAGCTAACTAAAAATGCTTTGAAGAAGTTAGAATGGCACAGAAATCGGGATGAGTTTCGGGGCTGCAGTAATATCGCCCAGTTTTGTTTTAGATCAAACTGTGTTTCTGGTATAAAAAACAACAAGGTCTGAGGAACTTACAGGCTAAATCAATGTATATATCAGAGGATGTGCAAACGGACTGACTAGGGACATTTAAAGCTGTCCATCCTGTGGGGAACATCAGAGACTAGCTCGGAAACCTAACTGTTATTAGTACAGTAGCCATGTCATAGTTGAGCATCATGGCATGATACCAAGCAACTTGACTGAGTACACATGAGCACCAATAATACTGTCTGGTGAGCACCAGAAACCAAAGGCAAATGGTACGCGACAGCAGAAGGGCAGAAAAATTTCGTTCTGCTTCGTTCTAGTTTTCGATCGCCTATTTGACCAATCTGACAGGTATGATTCTTTTCGCAAAACGCATGTAGTTGACCGTCTGTAGTCTTGCTCAATTTGCCCTGAGCCCAATTGCTTCTCTTGAAATTCAATAACAAAACATCAGCTTTCGATTCGATAAGTTACTTGCATCAAGCGTGAGCCGAGAGTGGCATTTACCCCGCAGAATGTAAAACTTCCGGTACACAGTGTGTAAGCAAGCTGATGAATTATGAAAAAGACGAAATCAGAGTCCGACGCCTTTTATTTTCAATACATACCTACTTACTTACTAGAGTAGCGAGAAAGAAACGGACCTGGTAAGTTCCAAGCTGGATACAGCTAGATGCTGGTATCCAGCACCGAAAATCGCAGTCTGACCATGTATGTCCAATCTTCCTTTGCCAAAGAGTGCGTTGTTTTCTTGTGCATTGCAGAGTGGCGTAAGAAGAGAAGTGATGAACCTTTGCCGTGGCAGAGGGGTAAAAAAGAGGCTACGGAAAGTCTGTGCCCTGTCTGTACAACTTCCATTTCAAGATAGGATCCAAAAAAGATATCACTTGCGCGCAACTTCCATTTCAGGATAGGATCCAAAAAAGATATCACTTGCGCGTAGTTGGGACATGTGTTGCGTATGCCAAACCATCGTTTGCCGAGGGAAGTGCTATTTTCCATGTCCAATACAGAGTGGCGGAAGCAGAGAGGTGGTCAACCTTTGACCTGACAGAAGGAAATGAAAGAGATAAGGAAATGTTCGGGTTTTGTTGGTGCTACTCGCCTTCCAGGATTGGGGACCGTGTGATCCTCACTGCGCCCGGTTGGAGACGCTGCAAGATATGGCTGTTAACTGATGTCAGTGGCGAACTTGTCGTCAGTTTTTATCCAGATTGCCCGAATGAGTGTTTGGAGATGTAGGCACCTCGGAATGATTGTAGTAAGCCAGCATTAGGTCCCTTCCCCGTCCATCTTTATTCTTTTCTTCACAATTAGCCTTTAAAATAAATCATGGTTGTAGGGCAGCGAAGCATCGGTGTTGAACACTGATGTCATGCTGTTGATAATGATGATGATGATGATGATAAACCCTAGATGAACTCTATACCACACTCGAAAACGTCAAGTGTGAGTTTGCACTGCATAACCAAAACTTTCCGTTGAACTAGCGAAGTATCAAGCTGTTAAGACACTTTATTCGGGTCCTCTCGGAAATACAAAAATTTTCCACAAAATGCACAATCAGTTATAGTTTGTGCAGACAACGTACAATTCAGCCACCAGTGAAGATAATCATTCGTGTTGAACAGAAAATCATGTTGATCCGGAAAGCTACAGAAGAGAAAGAAACAAAACGTGCTCGGAGCAAGCAAGGTCATTTCAGCCATTTCGTACATCACTTCAGTAAACCTCCTCCTGAAGTGAACCGTTGTGGACAATGAAAATTTGGCCATTCTCTGCAGATCCGTTTAACTTTGCAAAAATGGCTGTCGTTAAATTGGCAGATTTGCCTCTGGATTGGCAAACCAGCTCAACCTTTGTTGCTTATCCAATCACTGTAAAAGTAAAAAAATGGTTTCCATCATTGAGTTGTCATATGTACTTACACGAGAATGCTCGAATTTGATGCCCACGGTATGGTTTCCATCGTTGAGTTGTCATATGTACTTATACGAGAATGCTCGAATTTGATGCCCACGGTTTGTCAGTTTTTCATGGTTTAACGCCATTCAACATGGAATTACTGCAGTTGCTACCTATACACAGCTACAGAGCTTATCTTAAAAAGTCCTGAAGTTGAAAATAGAGAATACGGTCAACAAAACTTCAGCCCACCACAAGTAATCTGAAACTCTCACGGTTCCAGACACTCAGGGCGACAAACGCTTCTCACCTTTCTAGTCTGCCTTGCAAGATAGAGTTCTGTTTACCGGTTTTTTAGTGGTTTCTCCGTTCATCAGACCTAAGACATACATAATAAGCGAAGGACGGAGAAAGCCAACGTGTCGTTTCTCAAAAATGGGAATTCAACTGTCCATGACATGTTGCAAATTGTTTCACCATCAAGAGAACACCGCAGAACGGATGCACGTACCAGTGTTTTTACACACATGTGTTCGGGTCGCGACTTTTGTCCACTCAGAGTTCTTCGCTCTTTAGCCGAACAAAGGACATCGGTAAAGCAACTGGTCCATCGTTTCAGTCACTTTCAGCTATAAGCAAACATTTCACGAAGTAGAATACAGCAAATTACAGAAATCCGTTTAGACGTTCACCCATGAAGCCGTAGTATCTTTCATAAATGTAGGTGTCTAGTGATCCCTATCTTCCATGCAACCTGTGGCCGACTTATCAGTTCTGAACACTGGTGCTTTTCGCCACGGTCCTGATAAGTGTAAATCCACATTTGTATATCAAATCTTACTCCACAGAGTTACTTCAACTTAAAGTTTTTACCGGGGACGTGATCATTTTACAAAGAACATGACACTGTGTGCACCGCGCTGCTTGCTTTTCGCTGTACATTGATTTTTGGCCAAACAATCAATAACCCAGGGAGACGCGGCGCTCTTTTGAATAGCCAATGCCCCTAATGAACGGTGGCTTCATGGACTAATAACATTAGCCCAGTTCCCAGACTGTGAGTAAACACGCCTGATTTTGGTTGTCTAGATTTTTACCCCGTCAATTGTTGATATTCCTAGCACATATGATCGGGTAGGTGTTTTGTGCGTCAGTATGACCACAGGGCTCTATTTCAAACACAAAATAATTAGTGACTGAGTGGAAAATTAGGCAATTCGTTAAAACGTTTGTTCGGGTGGGCAGAATTTTCAATTTTGAACTTATAACGTCGCCTAACATAGTTTAATGAACCTCCTTGAGAATTCCAATAAATTTGATAACAGGAACGTCCTGTGAAGTACCATGTCTTTACCAAGACTTTTGTCTGTATCAGTGTATGATCAACATATTTTCAGAGCTATCCTGAAGCGGCTGATAAATACGTATTTTGGTGTAAAAACTGCAAGTGTAGCAGATAGACGCAAACATACAGACAAACGCAACCAAGTATAGGAGATAGACGCAAACATACAGACAAACGCAAACACTTGGGAACTCAATTCATCCGATATCAATATTTTCGCTGTTAAATATCTTTATGATTGCCAGCCGGCCTCTCTGTTACACATTTTTCGGTTTGTTGTGGGTGGTTCACAGATCCAAGTTTCACTGCCACATTCATGTGGGAAACTTGCTTCGGGATCAACTGGGGTTAGTTAACAACTTAAATTCTAGCTGCTTCGACCCACCTATATTTTCCCTTCCCAAGCAATAGAGTGTTGTTTATATGGCAGTCAAGTTAGTCATACAGGAAGTCTAGGCTACTCCACGACAGCTCCGCTTGTTAAGTCTTCAAAGCAGCTTATTCTGACAAATTTTGCATTTCCTTGTCCGTAAATCTAAGTAATCATCATTATCATCAGCTGTAAGAAACCGTGTGCTCGTCGTACAGTGGTTGTAGCTGCCACAGTTTCGTCCGCCGATGATTTGGGGAGGTGAGGTAGGTAGCTGCGCATTGGAGGCGCGAGCTGCGTAAATGCACCACTGTCAATGGGCTGTTACGTCGGGGAATTGGGAAGGGGGCTATGCATTGAAGGCAATAGCTTGGATGCATGAGCGCCATTGAGGGCGCGATTGGGCCATGTCTGACAATGTCTCTAACCATTGATGTGGTCCGTCTCGGGGTCCCCATCCAGGAAGACGGCAGTGACCAGCGCAGCTGAGTTTGCTGGTAATGGCTTTGATACTTCGCTGCCAAGTCATTGTTTGACCGCCTCTGGCTCGTTTCCACCCTTCACGTGGTTGTGCGAAAAGAACCCTTCGAGGAAGTCGGTCGACTGGCATGCGTAGCACGTGGCCAAGCCAGCGCAGCCTATGCAGTGTGATCAGTTCATCTATTGAGGGTGAGTTGTTTCTCCCGAATACCATTCGACGTACTTCAGCATTGCTGATCCGGTGTTCCCACCAGATTCGGGCAGGGGGCAAAAAGTGAATAACTACGGAAGAATAAGGAATAAGTAGTAAGAGTATCCTTCCAGAATAAAACCACTCCTCGCTCTGCACTGGCGCTGAAAGAGGATGGTCTCCCAGTATATATAGAACTAGAATCACAAAATCAGAGGACCACACCAAGGTTCATATGGAACAGAGGGCTGGAGAAGTTCACATCGGAATCTATGGTCACAAAAGAAAAATGAACGGGCCTTCAAGGAATGCGGATGAATATCGGGCACTACTGAGAGAGTTAACAATGTTGTGACATGTGCTAAACAAGGATGACAAGATCCATTCAAGGAATGTTGGAGGTTTGATGTTGGAACTGTGATTCGTTGCACAGTTACTTGGGACCTGGACGGTGCTAATCACCGAACATCGAATAGAACAAAGGGAGTAGAACTGTCAAGTGTGTAGAGGACAGTTGTTGATCAGTGGATCTGGTGCTTTGTGGTGTGCGTTTATCAATAAAGGGCAGGCATGAAGGGAAAAAACTTATTTTCTTGAAAAGGTTACCGTGAGATGCGCTGGTTTACCACGGTGAATGTGGTGCCAACAGACTAGGACTAAACGTCGAATGCTACTCAAGAAAATTTCAGTAGTTAGAATTTATTGCTCATCGTAGAGGCCTGCGGCCGCAACGCGGGACGCTTGATGAGATGACTCTATGGGACTGAACTTCCTCGAGACAATCCAAATGCACTTTTTTGGAAGAATTCTTCAGTAAAGGGCAGACGCTTTTAGCCCTAAGTTTCTAGGAGCTTTTTGCTGTACGGCTAGAATGCGAATCCGATCACACCGTCACGGACAGTCCACGGGAAGTCGGACGGTGTTTGTTTGAAGTTCATTTGTCCCACATCTTTGAGTACTTTTGGCAAATTCACTGCGCCGCTACTACTCCGCACTGCATAGGCTGCGCTGGCTTAGCCATGTGCTGCGCATGCCAGTCGACCGACTTCCTCGAAGGGTTCTTTTCGCACAACCACGTGAAGGGTGGAAACGAGCCAGAGGCGGTCAAACAATGACTTGGCAGCGAAGTATCAAAGCCATTACCAGCAAACTCAGCTGCGCTGGTCACTGCCGTCTTCCTGGATGGGGACCCCGAGACGGGCCACATCAATGGTTAGAGACATTGTCAGACATGGCCCAGTCGCGCCCTCAATGGCGCTCATGCATCCAAGCTATTGCCTTCAATGCATAGCCCCCTTCCCAATTCCCCGACTTAACAGCCCATTGACAGTGGTGCATTTACGCAGCTCGCGCCTCCAATGCGCAGCTACCTACTTCACCTCCCCAAATCATCGGCGGACGAAACTGTGGCAGCTACAACCACTGTACGACAAGCACACGGTTTCTTACAGCTGACGATGATGATGACGCCGCTAATATTCTGGCAGCGGCCACTTCCACGACTATGTTTCTGTCTTTCCACAATGATCAGCATGTTCGCTGCTTTTGCTTGCAACGAAGGGACTGTGACGGACATGTTGTTCGACATGCTCTTACAGCTGGGTCACAAAGTTAAACCTCAAAATCTTGACTTTCACCCTTTTGATAGGCCGAATTTGTGATTTTTTACTTTGCTGGTGATATCCACCGGAGGTTCGCTGCCATTAAGTCTGTCGGTTGTTTGTTCTGTGTCCTTCGACTTGGGAAAGATAGGAATACTTGTCACAATAACCTACAACCATGGTGATTGATCCGATGGAATCAAAAGACAAACTGAAGAAGACAGCTTGTCGGGTCCCCTTTAGTTACCTTTGCATCCAGGTGAACGATAGGCAGTGGACGAAGCGGACCGTTTACTCTAAACTCACATTTCAACTAAACAACAAACAGACCTCGTGTACAGAAGGGTGCAACCATCTACAATATTAGACATCAAAGCACTATTTTTGTCCTCCAATCAATGAGTAACCGTTCAATCAGCTTTTCGGCTACGAACCTTGTGAAAGAGTACGGTGATTCCGGTGCCACCATTTCCTTCAGTGAGGCTACGGTGAGATGATGAAAGCCACGAGCTGGAGGCAATAGTTCAATTAGTTAATTGCTGTTTAATTCTTCCGTTTGTATGGTAAGGCTTGAGGTGGTTAATCTGCACACTAAAAGAAGAAGCTTTGACGCAAGACAACAACTGACTAGATGATGTGGATCCACAAGGATTTTTGTCTTTTCCCGGGTTCCCCATACGGGAGAGAGCAGTGACTAGCGCGACGGCCAAATCATGGACTGGCCGGCACTGTGTCGTCTCCATCGGACACCTAAGCGGGTAAGTAGGGAGTCTTTGAGGTAAACAATCTTTTGGTATGCGAAGCACATGACTAGCTGATCTACCAAAAGTAAGCTATTTTTCTGGAAAACCATCCGGCTTACTTCGAAATCACCCGTGCAATGGCACAACTAACTCAGCTTGATGCGCCTGAGACACCAATGGTTAAACACAAGAAGTTTTCTGAGGCGTTCTGCTGCCAAGTCATCGAAGTATGGTAAGCCGCACCGCAGCAATGTGTACTCTACCTATGACAGCCAAGATTGTGTCATCTCCGCTTCAAAAGTATCGCAGTTCCGACGGTCCCCGTGTCAAACAGGCAAATTTGTCTACCACGGGGACTATTTTATCCTCAAATATGATATTTGGGTTTGATTTCGTCAAGTTTTGCGGCAGCGCTGAACATCTCGCAGTTGTGTCAAACCATGAAGCAGAATTGTATCACTCAAATTAGTTTGTACTTCTGAACGGATAATAACAGCTGCGAGAGTATCGGTCAGCACTCACGCAGAAGAAACTCTCTAAAATATTCTGTTACACGCTACATTGGATGTATTCAGACTGAACTGGACGAATGCCTTCTTTTGGGCCCACGGGAGACCATTCCTCGTCCGAACACTGACAGCTCTTTACCGTCTCTTTTGGTTACACGTCCAGGATTCTTGAGGTTCTCAACGTGGTCTCATATCACTCCACATATTGAGAGTTCATCTAGTATCAACATCCTTCAATAGACACCGATTTCTTTTTTACTGTCGTAATACCTTCGTCGATTCATAGTCCTTGACGCCACACAGCGGTCCAATCTTCATGGAATTTCGTCGTGCTTGGACCTTGTCGAATTTGTGGAACGTGTACCCTGTTGGACTGATATACTGCATTACTCTCCTACACGTGTTGCATAGTCAGCTGAATTTAGAACCACGAAAGCTCAACATCATTTCGCTTCAACACAAAAGCTTCCTCAGGCCAGCTGAGCAGGTGACCAGTATGGAGGAGTTTTAAGGTAGATGGAGAACCAGTCAGTATGATCTCTTTCAAGCGACACGCCAAATCAGTGCAGAATGTCGTCAAAAAGTTTTGTCTTTTGGTACAGATGTCTGGGTCCTAACCTCGATCATCTGGTTGAGAGCGCCTTAATTAAGGGTTCCTCTTAGGTCTCCTTGGTAAATTTTTGTGGTCTGTGTGGTTTTGCAAATGCTTCGACACCGCACACGGATCAGCTCGACCGATTCACAAGTGTGTTCCGCACGCTCAACATTTCTACAGCATCTATTCTGTAGTGTTCACACTGAACTGTTTGGCTTCCCCCCTCTCTCGATCATCAGTCGCCGTGGCTTGAACCGTCGTGCCTTCTCAAAACGTGAATATTTTCTAGATTTGCCCTTTGTCTCGCACTTAGCTCATGTCCCACCACTGCTAAGTCCTTCACTAGCGCCCCATATTCACTCGCGTCTTCTGACAGCCTGTTTGTTTTTCTTTTGTGATAACCAATTCCGGTCTGAAGTTCCCTACCTGCTCATCCCGCGGAGGTCTAAATGCATCCCATTGAATTTGATTTCATAGACATGGTCACTGGTTTTGTCTACTGGGAGGAACAAGTGCAGACTGTTTTCCTTCTTGAAAACTACTCTTAGGTCAGCCGTGTTTAGGACCCTTCGAACAAATTCGGATATTTGTTATTTATATGGAATAGAAACGGTTCCACGGTGAGCTTCACCATGGACTTCATTACCTTTCTTAAATGCCTCTTTATCAATCCAGCTGGATATCCACTAACTCAAGGCCTGTTGTTTACTCCAGTTTGGGCCGTTCGAGCAAATGATGTGCGCAGGACATTTGTTCGGACGAAAAATTAACAGGGATGGTGTCTTAGGAGGGGCCAACAAAGAGATCAAAAGTTGCTTTATTGTCACTTGGCTTGCGGAGCACTGTGGTTTTTGGTCCCCCATCAAGATTGTGTCGTACAACTTCAGAAGGGTAGTATGCCTGCGGTTGACTACATCCTCATACTAAGCTTGATGCAAGCATTCAGGCGATTCAAATAATTGTTAAATTTGTTGACCTTGTTTCTTTCAATCAAAACAAAAGTATCATCTTTATGACGTCAAATTATTTTTTAGGAGTACAGGAATTCGGCTAGAGCTTTTTGTTTGAATTCTTTCATAGCTATATCTGCCAAAAACGGGAATACTGGAGATCCCGTTACCATATGTTTTCTTGTGCGTACACCTTAGGGTCAAAAAACAAAGTGTCCGTAGGCCGCTCTGACCCCAAAACAATGAGACCTTTATTATCATACTGATATGATAGTCGTACAGTGATACCGGTTAAACACCGGGTGGCCGTATCGAGCGCGTTAGTCTATCAACCGGAGGTATGGTACAAACTGTGTCCCTGATGGTACAACACCCCCCTTGCCCCCTTAAACTAAGGATATCCGATGAACACAGATCTAATCTAAATAATGACTCTACAAATTCCACTGGACACCGCTTTCTTTCATGACTTATGGGGATGAGATTCACGGCAGTCATAGATAGCGGAAATTGATCGAGCGGGAACAAGCTGTCTCTGACAACCAGCACTTACTTCCCTCAAATGGAGGTAAGTTAAACAGCTGATACTAAGCAAATTTGTTGGACGATAGGAATTCAAACAGAAACCCTGTATTTTTGAAGCTGAAAAATCGTTTTCTGCCAGTTTTAGAACTATCTCTCATTATATCCTTCCCTGATATTTGATAGTCACGTGGTTGTTTTGACATCCACGAGATAACAGCCGATCATTTGAAATCTACTCAACGGATCATGACTGAGGTGAAACGCGGATTTGCTGACCTTGGTCCTGAGCTGCCTCCACCTGAAGAATTTCTTCGTGGTAAGGCACTGCTTCAAAGCATGCATGGTGGTGGCCCGGGAATGCATGATGAGAACCGAGATAGCGATCCAACCACTGGTAACCTGTACGAGCATTTGGTCACCTTACTCAAGGTGATACTCGAGCAACAACCCACTCATGCGATGGACCAGTTTGAGGAACTGAGTCGACAAGTGAAGCGAGAACTTGGCGGTGGTGCTGGTGGTTCGGGAGCAGGAGCTGGCCTAGTTCAAGAAGATATCGAGGCCACCGCTCCAACTGCACGTGAAGACACGCCAGAGTACCTCCATGCAAAGACTGAGCGTACATTGTTGAAGGTGAGTTTATCGGATGAGGTCGTTAGAGTGGAGGTAGTAACTGCTTAATTACACATACCTCAGTGAGTTTACTTAGCAGTGACACGTTTTCCCACCTTCTTATATAGTTCTCGATGTTCCACTGAGTGATTCAACGTAATTAGGCTCAGAAAGCCAAGTTGGGAAAATGTAAAATCCATTTTTACTCAAATACTCTATGAATAACCTTGCATCACAAAATCCATCGGTTTGTTACGTATGTGAGGAGACAGTGGGGAGCGGAAGGCAACTTGCCGGTAGCTGACAACATGTTGCTCATCAGTATACACCTACAGCTAAAGACCATGGTTTGGGTAATGTTGGATATGCTTGTAGACTAATGCCTAATCGGAATAATCAAGCTGCCGGTCCAAGTAGATTGGTATTGCTTACAGTAAGAGCCACCGGTGGATGCATGATTCTGAGGTTAAGGGTCCGGAAATGCTGGCCCTGACTGGTCCCATCCACGTTCACCCGGCGGGTTCAACTTAAGCAGAAAAGTCTTGTGTGGATGAGTTCCCCGGGGTTGGCGGAAGTCACATCATCAACAGAGCTGCACGTTCTTCTGGGTGGCGCTCATGGGCGTAAGCAAAGGGGGAATATGAGGATAAATACACACCTAACTGTCAACATCGGGGTTTGATGAACGTCACTGATGAAACACAAACAGATCAGCAACCCTTCTGCTTCAAATAACACGTAAACCTAAGCATTAACTACCTTGGCGTTACCAAACCTGGTAAACTCAGAACTGTAATTTTGTTCTTGACTTTAAGGATGGTGCACGTAAATGAACCCCAATAAATCACTTGAAAATGCAGTTACTACCGACTGGGATGCATTATGGTGAGGATAACCGTTTGGGTAGGATTGTACGACCTCAAGTGAGGTAAGGGGCGGTAGATAGCGTGAACCGGTCGCAGTGTTGGAAATTTGGTCCTGTCCAACGGCCGAATCAGAGTAGATTGTTCATGAACTGATTAAAGTGCTACGTTAGACTTCGGACAGTAATCTTGTGGTTGGATTAGGCAAAACTCGGTATTTTCGTGGAAATGTCGTTAGTTACTTTCTGGTGCTACGCTGTCATGAACTACCAACAGAAGCACCTCCCGAGGGAAGACCTGCACAGGGGACCAAGGTAACCCGGAACCCTTGTTGTGAAAGATGCACTTTTGGAGGAAAATCACCGTGGATATACTCATTCTCAAAATTACATGTTTCATACAACCTGGTGCGTTATAATTTTAAACATCCAATTGTGTGGACTTACACACTTCAGACAGCTTCCGGGAACTTCCTAAGCGTATTTTATAGGTCAAAGGGGCTTGCGTTTGTCTGCCTGCAAGCAAGGGTTCCCTCGTTATCCGGCGCTGCATCAAATAATCAGAGGGGATTTTTCATGAGTTGTCCTTACTTCGGTCTACTGTGAAGATGTAAACGTCATCAACGCTGACTTTTCTCTCAGTGATGAGATTGCATAGTTATGTGTCCGATGCGAAAATGCCCGTCTTGAAAGCAAGGTGTCCTCTCCGAAAACCTCGCATGGGTAAGTTGCACACAGTGACGCGCTCAACAAACCAATAAGCGGCATGTCTTCCTTCAATCTGAATTCGTTGATTTGGCATACTCTGTTATCTCTATCCCCTCGGAATTACGTGCACGCAACAACTGGTTTCCTACAAACCCAAATATTAGGCAGTACTTTGAGTTGTTCTACCATCTCCTGCTTGAAGTCACATGAGAAATGAGTGCAAATGCAGCATTAACTAAACTTTGGGTCTTTGTTTTCGTTCCTAAAGCATAAACTTTTTTCCAAGCTTGGACAATAGCACAAGTAACCTTGAAGAATAGGTGGCTTGGCTCCTTTGTCATCAAACAGGTGGTCTTACATGACGAAGAATAACACCTTGGGTGCAAACCATCTTGTGCGTCTTGGTTTCGATTGATACATTGCAGAAAAGGTTGAGCACCGCTTAATTATTTGGAAGCACTTTAACTTGAGCAAGGGTGAGGAGACAGCTTAAAACAAGACGATTCAACAGCAGGTCCACAAGTTTAGATTTACGCAAACCTAACCATCACCAATAACGGACAGTTATTTACTCTTTCAGTCCCACGTTCGACCACACGTTCGACAGAATTTTCCCTTTTCTATCACAGCACCCGAAACATAAGTGGGACGACGTGGTCTTTTCAAAAAGTCCGCTTCCAGCTCCCTGGGGTGGATACTATGATGATGATGACGAAATCCAACGAATGCAAAACCTTGGGCAAGCTTCGTTCTTGGTTGAGCAAGCCGGGGCAGGTAGGTCCAAATGATCTATCTATCTACAGTAGCAACGCATCAACCCAGCAGGTAACTTTTTTATGCACAGGTATTTTTATTGCGATCACTTTAGAAGCAATGATGCTTTCGGTACATACGTGTGCAATGAAAACACAGGCTGTGTTTGGCAAAAAGGGAGTCCGGCAAACCAGCCTCGTGGCTGAAGCGTTTACATGTTCCCGAAAATTCGGGCGCGTCCAGCGTGCAGCTGTGGAGTAGTGGTTACACGCTTGCCTCGCATGTCAGATGTCCGGAGTTCAAATCCCGGCATGGCCATCGGATATGCACTGCTGGCGAGCCCTAATAAAAGCGAAACTCCCCTCTCTCATGGCGTGGACTCATCGAAATAATCGCGTCAGGACGGGAGAGTGACTGTTCGATCGAGAGTAATGTGGATGGAGTTATCGCTTGAAACCTTCAGTACTGTATGACGGGTGGAATAAAACCTCTGAAAAACCCAAAAAAACTGTAGGTGGCGAAGCTAATCCGTCCCGTCACCGACAACCAGTTGCATTTGTGTATCACGCCAAGGAAACCAGAGAAACGGTGAAAGTTTGCTTGAACAGTGAGTTTACTGTAATTGAGAGAAAAGATGATCTGGAACACTCACAAATAGGAAAACGTTTTACTTAACAGTCATCAACACCGTTCAACCTCACTGTGCCAGCAGAGTTGCTCTCAAGCCATTCGGAACTGGATCACATTCACAAGCAGAAAAACCTCATTTGGAGTTTACACAGTAAGATAAATCCCTTGTTTATATGTTCTTTAACCAGACGTATAACTCGGTTGCTGCTACAAGATTAATTTGGGCCTATCCGACAAGACGCAAACACGGTGGCAATGGCAGTGGGCTATCAACCAGTCGTAGTAATGTGTGTTATCGAGGAAGGAAAAACCCAGCTTGTTTTGTCAGTCGTTCTGCTACAAAAATTCATTATCAGTGGTCGTTAATCTAAATGCTGACTGCTCTCTATAAACACCACTGAACTTTCCGTGCCCATCTGTCGTCTCGTCAATCGTGTCCTCAAAATGTTGCGTGTCTCCAAAAGATGTTAGATCTCCAGAATAAAACCTTAAACTAAAATCATCTGACTTCAAAAAACGAAATTCTGTCTTGCTTAAGTTACAAGAGAGACTAATGCTTACAAACCCTTGCTAGGCGCCTTTAAGAACGTGCATCATTTTGCTTTAAAACCTAAAAAGTCAATCAAGGACGTTCTTGCCTGAATCAAAGCATCAAATTTCGAATGTTATGGATAGCAGAGGCAAATAAGCTTGCATCTTTCTCACAGACTTTAGCAATGCACTTCACCAACTTGATCGAACTTTGTTCCTCCACGTTCTCCGTGGGACTGACATGCATGAGCCTAATCTACCGGTTTCATGGACTAGTTTCTCTGATCATAACCCTATGTACAGACTGGTGATAAAAACGATTGAAATCGAATGCGATCTGCCTCTGGGCTCTGTCCTGCCACGCAAATTCCCTGCATCTTGATGACTGAAACATTGTAATAAAGCATGCCGACGACGCTGGTAGATCCATTTTCATGGCTGCAAATTTTAAGCGTTTTGTGATGGATAGTCACGCTACCTTGTCTTGGTTACAAGGCATTTTCCTCAGTCTGAATTCAGGCGACTGAACGAAGATTTCGTTAATACTTTGGGGTGGCTAATATCAGGATGACTTAAAACAACCACTCCCCCAAATCACCATTAACGTTTCTCTTAGATCAATTAGATCGAACTCGAGGGTGATTTCTCCTCTGATCTGTTCTGGCGTGATAAATTAAAAAAACGCAATTCTGACGATCCAGCGACTGCGTTTTTTATCAGACAACAGTCTGATCTGCTCAGTTATATTTCTGCAATCATGTATGGCATTCTTACAAACACCCATTCACTTTACTCTGCTGCCCAGCCGATGCTTTTGCAGACTTTTCAATTGAGATTTAGTCATGTAAGTGAAGCCAATCTATGCCGAGCTGAGAATCGCTGTAAACTTGTTTCATCCTTACTAGGAATCCTCTAAAGCGCAAATGCTAGAAAACGCCGGGCAATTTCAAACCAACAACCTCCAGACAAGTAGTTTTAGCAACCAACCGTTCGGCAGTGTAATCAACTCGCATTTAGACAGGATGTAGTTCTACTCAACCTTCACTCACCTAAACCACATCATGTGGTCACATGTTGACTGGTTGCTTGAGTGACGATTTCTAAGATGGATGTTTCACTCGTACTGTGAATTTGTTCTTCCTCTGAGAAACTTATAGATCGATGGTAGAATACTGAAAGTTGGTTTTGCTATCATTTGATGCCGTTTTAAGCTGTTGTCCTATCAAAGCCTACTCAGGTTATCTCGATCCGACCTTTCCCGATCCCTTCCATCCTCTGCAAGGCAAATTAAAAAACTGTCTTCCCAAGTACCCCTTTCTTTTGTATACCAGAACATGTGCCCATAAAAGCTCCGTGGGCCCATAATTGGTGCGATACAAAACTCTACCATTTTATTTAAGAGGAAAATTTCGAAGATGGAACCTCCATGAACTGGCCTGGCTTACATTCTTTGTCCCTGTACCAATTAAGTGTTTTTCCCCATATACATTTTTACAGCCTCAAAGTTTTGTCGACAATCTCAACTGAAGAGTTTCCAACCTCTTCTCCTATCCTGTCACCACTGAAGCTGGGTCATCATAGCAAAACGATCGGTAATATGGACATGGGGATCTTCCTATATGACTGCTCGAAATGGCATTCAAAGTGGTGCTGGAGCTTTGGTGTTTGGTATTTCTGACCCTGGGAAGGGGTATTAGATAACAGGATGTTGTTGCACTGCGTTACGACTACATCTCATTGAGCAGAAGAGCTGATTTACAATAAGTGACTTCAGTTTGCAGACAGATGCAGTAACCCTAGATGCCTACCTCAACGGTAACACATGATGATAGACCAGTGAGAAACGGCACACTCCGTATTCATCCCTCGAATTAGGTCATGGAAAAGTGCATCGGCCGATTAAACATTTCCAAGCTGTTATAAAGTACGTCATAGAATGCTTTAACTTGTACTTAGTTTATCCCTGACATGAACAGAATAAAGTACGTGAAATCCATTGAGAGGTTACCGTACTTCGCCAAAACTGCCCACTGGCTAAAGAAGCAAACAGGTAGTCAGGAAATTCAGCTACGAAAGTGTGACCATACTTGCAGATTTTCGCAATCAAGTCCTTCTTGAAGAACTGGCCAACATCTTCACATAATTTGCCCTCTGGTGAGAGGGTACATATTGTTTTGGAACTAATATCCACTAACGGTTTTTCTCTTGCGTTGGATTTTGTCCCAAATTATACTGTTCTCTACGTATATTTAACCAGGTTTGGGACGCTCCGAAATGCTTCGAGTTTGGTTGAGCATACGTAAACTCTCGCTGAAATTGACAACAGTAGTGAAATTGCGATTCTGGGGAAAAATTATGGGTACCCAAGGATGCTACTACATCGCTGAAGGTGAATTTGAAGCTGGCATGGATGCAGACAGTGGAGTCGAAGGCCCGTTCGATAATTGGCGCCCATTTACAGCGGAGCCCCGTAAGTTCAGTTTTTGTATGATAATGAAGCTTTTGGACGACTGAGCACTTCTGTTCACTTTATTCACTTTGTCTGTCTCCTGTAGATGTATGTTAGTATACTTCTGCTGTCAGTGTATCGCCTTAGCAGAGACGGAATTAAGGTGCTAGCCTCATCAGGAAGCCGCAACTCTTCGACATCCCTAAGGATACCCTACTAGCCTAACTTATTTCGAAGGAATTCTGTGTAGTGCTGCATTACCGTGAGGGTTTCTCCACCCACTTGAACAGAGCAAGCATGTGGTGGACACTACAGCATTGTGCCTACGAGGGTCATATAGATTCTTATTTCCAAAACCCCAAGAGTGGTGGGTGCTGTCGGTGCTACTCGCCTTCCACGATGGGGACCGCGTGATCCTTACTGCGCCTGGTTGGAGACGCTGCAAGATATGGTTGCTAACCAATGTCGCTGGTGACCTTGTTGTCAGTTTCTATCCAGATTGCCTGAATGAGTGTTTGGAGGTGTAGGCACCTCGGAATGATTGTAGCAAGGCTTTCCAATAAACCATGGTTGTACGGCAGTGAAGAATCTGTGTTGAACACGGATGTTATGCTGTTGATGATGATGTTGATGATGACCGTATCTGTTTAAGGACGTCTGATAGCACCGTTCAGCTTCACACACTGGACAAACCGATCTAACCATTCTGTTCGGTCACATTAGGAAAACCAACCGTACATAATTGGTAAAGTTGCATACAGTGAAAGCCCTTGTAGTGAAATTTGTTAATCGAAAGGGGACTCCTAGTATCTTGAACTTTATTCTTCATAAGTTACACTATGGCCGACAGTTCTCTTAGGATGCCGCAAAACTGTTCTACATGAAACATTGCTTGTCAATAGTTTTCCCAATGAGGTCATTTGGTAACGTTCAGCACCTCATGAATAGCTTTGGTTACCTTCAGGAAAACTGGGTAAGTAATTTGTTGGGCGAACCTTTTAATATTAGTACTGACCGGCTGTTTTGTACAGCCTATAACTTGGTTTAACGGGTTTTCTTGGTTTTCAGAGTCTTCTGATAAGGCGGTACCCGTTCGGGAGGTAAGTGAGAATAGTGAACCCAAACCAGAAAAGGAGATGAGCCCAGAAGAGGCAAAACTTGCTGAAGCCAGAGTTGTCGCGTTGGAAAACCTTCCAAAAAACAAATGGGTTCCACGAGCTCCGATCCCGGCCGAGGCAAGAGGTCGCGGTACGAACAGGTGGGACTACTTCGCATGTACAAAGCTGGGGAGTGACGAGTGGTTCCGTCTGCCACCAGCCAGACCTGAACACATTGTTTACGCTCGCCACATTCGGCATTTGTTTGTTGGGCGGCCGGATGCTCCAGTTCCACGTTCTCCTGGTGCATTGGGTGATTTTCCTGGTTTAGAGGTGCATTTGCTTCGTGCCCAGATTGCCCGTATTACCTCTGCCACTTGGATCTCTCCGGCCGGATTGTATCAAGTGGACGAGGAGGCAGAATTGGAAGAGGGAGTAAGTAGAATTCGACGTGGTTTTCTTTCACGCATCAGTCCAGTCAATCGAGATTTGATTTGACGATACTCGTAGCGTTTAGTCCAGTTCAGATTGTCAGCTACACACGGTCAAACTTCGCTGTTAGCATATAGAACAACAGGGAGGAAGCCAAACATTAGAGGTGATCAGTTATTTGAGTGGAAAGATGTTGGATCTAAATTGCATTCTAAAATATTTATGATCGAACGAAGGTTGGTATTACCAAGCATTGAGTATGATATGTCATCTGCGAGAGCATCGTTTTCATTTAACTGCACCAGTGTATTTGGCAGGAAATGTCTCTCCTGAAGGTGCCTTTCTGTAGAAATGACAGTGTGCAGTGTGACTGCGTTTACTGATGAGAAACTTTCTAATCCTGTGATAAATATCTGGTATGATTCCTAAAGGTGGAACCCTATAAAGATCTTCGTTCTCAGTGTAAATCATGGGGCCGATGTAAGAAGAACGGACGCGTGATACTTTGGCTAGCATTTCCAGGCCGTTTTCCTCAAGCACACCGACACATCGGCTGGTTTGCATGGCTCGTAAAGCTTCAAGTCACAAACTGCCGACCTTAGTAAGATTCAATCAGTCCAACTTATCAGCTATAGACCGTGTATCATAGACACATTGGTTCCGGCTGCTGCAGTTTCGATCACCGGAAAACGGGAATGTGGGACATACAACCAAGTCTTGGAGGCGAAGGCATGTTCAGTTTGTTCGAAAATTGGGTAGCTACGTATTGAAGACGATAACTTTGATGCACGAGCGCCACTGACTGCGCGACTGGACTATTTCTGCCAATGTCATTAACCACTGGTGATTTGAGTCCGGGGGTCCCCATCCAGGGAGGCGGAAGTTGCCCACCCGTCTAAGTTTACTCATTAGTGTTTTCGTACTTCATTGCCAGGTCATACACTGTCCACCTCTCTGTCCACCACCACTCAGCACAGGGCTAAGTGAAAAGACCTCTGCGAGGCAGGCAGTCTTCTGGTAGGCCGAGTACGTGTCCTAACCAGCGTAACCGATGGTCAAAGACTGACATCTTTCGTATGTCCTCTGCATATAGAGGCCACGTTTCTGATCCATATGCAGCATGGATCGCACCGCTGCATTGTAAACTCTGCTCTTGACAGACAAACTCACGTCACGTCGGCGCCACAGGTACGGAGTTTGGCAAAAGTTGTCCTGGCCATCCTGACCAGAGAAATAATCTCATCTCCAGCCAATCCACCGGAGCTTATACAACTTCCCAGGTAAACAAATTTATCTACCACGTCGAATGGCTCGTCAGCAAGCCTGAGGTGTGGGTTTGATCCGACCCAGTCTCGTAGCAGCACTTTACACTTTGCTAGGCAGCATGTCTTTTGGCATCTGAAGTAAACAACCCAAAAATATATCATAAGTAGTGCGCTAAACTTGGATCAATTGTCTGACATCTCAGCGTTGTTGATTCGACGCTGCCATCAAATTCAGGCATTGCTTCGGAGAGAACAGCGGTGGAACAGTTAAAATGCCACCTGTGCTAGTTGGGGTTTTTTTTGAAGAAAACTACCTGTAGTCGGTCTTTTAAGTTTAACCCATTGAATACTCAGAAACTAGGTGATGCGAGGCAGCCAAGCTTGAGGACAAGGATTAGGACAAGTGAGTCAGATTGCTGATACTGACAAGCGCAGCAGATGCCTCTGGAGGCAAACGGGACTGTTACTAGTGGATCATACTACGCTGACTATACTGAGCACTGTCCGGCACCAGCTACCAACTAAGTGATCAATTTTGGCGGTTTCTAAGGCCTACGCCATCCAATCCCGTCCTTCCAGAGAAAGACGGTATCGTTGCTTCTTTAAATTTGAATGTGGTCACAACTCGACCGTTTGCCAGCTAAGAGCCAACAGATAGGATTATATGTGACTACAGTTAGTGACTGTAAAAACGTACTTTCCACCAAGCAATCCCGAGGCTAAATTCTGAGACTAACGGATGCCAAGATAGTGCCAGAGGGTTTGCAGTGCGCCAGAAGAAGTTCATAAAATCATTTCCAGACGCATTTACTCGTTTTGGATATTTAGGTTCTAAAATCGAATTTACCCAAGAATGAAAACAAATTCGTCCTCTTACCGAGGGTGACAGTTTCAAATTGTGGGATCACGGATGGGCAAGATCCTTTTAATAACTTCAGAAACAGTGGAAACGGCGTGTTATCACACTGGATATTGTAGCGTGAAGACCATAGTGTGCAGACTTGAAAGCGCTGAACTTATTTCTTGCCTGCCTGTCTGCTTGTTGAAAGACAACTGAAGTTCATCAGTGAATAGGACATAATACCTTACCCCACTTTGTGTACATCAAATGAAGAGCGCTCAGATGGTTCCATAGGCAGCCCAAAATAAACCACCCCTGCATGAGCTCCCGTCGGCATAGTAATTCAGCAAACTATCGCCAGCACAGTACGTACGTATCCGTGTAGAGGGAGTTTATAACGATCAATGCAGGCTAACTTATATAGAATAAAGAGCAACCTGGTTATGCAATGAGGGTCCTGCACGAGTATCTATCCTTTGGTAATTAGTGGGACGATTGTCAATGGGTCTATTGGACACGAGAGACATGGAGTGGAGTGCGTGCAGCCTACTCGATCGACAAACTTACACAAGCTGTGAAGATAACCAATCGACGCAGATCAGGAAACCGACTTACGTAGACTAGCTGAAGGCCGAAGTTAAATGCGGCACATGCCAAATACAACATTAAACAAGGTGGAGGGTGACTGTTTCTCCCACATTGTATCGAAACACATCGAAGTACATCCAAAAGGTGTGACTATCCAAACAATACAGAACTGCGTATGCGGTAGCAGAACGTGAATAATATAGGGGAAGTTCTGGTAGCTGACCTGGTGGTTGTCGATCTCATCTCTGAGCTTGATAATTAGCTCGCTAATCGTAGAGACATCATCCGTGCGCAGCTGAACTCCCACAAGCTGACTCTGTGACTTCATGCTCTGATTCCAAGTGTCTCTTAGATTTACTTTCGAAAGCTGCTTTCTTAATGAGGAGGCCTGGTAATTTACAATTAGGATTTCGTCTTGTGAGTGAAGCCAATCTATGTCGAAAAGCCGAGAAGCCCTGCAAAGCTGCTTCGTCCTTACTGGGAACCATCAGCAATGCGAATTTGACGAAACTCCAGGGAGTCTCGAACCCGCAACCTCTCGGTTAGTAGTTTGGACACTTAACCGTTCATCCACGAGCGGCTGATCAGCATTTTGCTTAACTGCTTTCTCGTCGCTTATGTTTAGGAACAGCCGGAGACGTTGATGGAAGTGGAGGAGTTCGAACCCCCACAGTTTGAAGAACTGTTAGACGCAGCGAATTGGCAACACACGCGTCCATATATCCTACCGCAAGGGAGATGTAGCTTTGTTTCACAAAAACGAGCAGCGGCTGCCCTTCGAGAGAACATGGATGATCCTAAGGAAAAGAGGTGGATTGACCCACAGGTTCTGGAACCCTGGAAAGCCAAGTTTCAGGCTCAAGAAGAAGGCGACGAAGCAATGGAAGAGGAAGGGGAGGGGGAAGGTGAAGCAGAACTTCCACAGGAGGGTCCTGGTTTGTTGGGATCAATCGAAGAAGATGCCATTCTGATGCCAACCGGGGATGTGGGACTTCCAACAGGCAGAGCGACAAAGCCAAAAGGTCGAACAATTAGATTGACATCGCGCCCGTTACCTGCTTGGAGAGTTTATCCGTCAACCGTTTTGTTGCCGAAAAACTGTTCAGTCGCCATTGTAAGCTCAGGTCGTTGGCCGGGAGCTTATACATTGGCCAGAGGAGCGTAAGTGTATTGTATAACAGAAGTTGAATTAAGTTATATTAAGGCAACCAACGCAAGAGATTACAACAGACGAGCGCTGACTGTCCACACCTGCTCAAAATAACTAGGACAGAACATAAAACAACTTGTGGTTCAGACAAACTGTAGTACGTCGAGAAGTTTGGGTCATTTGCTCCGGAGACCTCGATAGATCATGCAGTTATTCTCGTTTGGCCTCCATGCCTGATTGGTAGCTTTATGATCACAGTGGAAATTAAGCAATGCTTCTGATGAAAACAGTTCAACCGAAAGTTTTTAGAATATCTATTTCAGGATTCAGGGATGGCAGCCACTCATCTGATAATCAGTTTCAAGTATAACAGGCACCTGTTGCCTTCACAAAGAATCTATTTGAACACCCACCAAGTCGTGGTGGCCGAGTGGTTAAGGCGTTGGACTCGAAATCCAATGGGGTTTCCCCGCGCAGGTTCGAATCCTGCCCGCGACGGCGATCTTTTCGCAGCAGAGGGAATCGTGTATTCCTAAATCAAATGGGTGTCTGGTTCGTCACTTTGATGACACCCTTGGGGCCCATTTGTCCCGCCCAAGCGACGACCTCCAAGAGGCACCTGTAAATGTCAAGATGATGTGCTGATTGAAGAATGGACAATCAACTGGTTTGCCATGATGTTTACTTGTTTTTCATTCAAAATCTAAAAAAATAGTTCAATCAGGCCGAAGCGGATTGGAAATCGATGAAACGCCAGTCCCGGCCATTCACGCTAGAAATGCACACTTTTCATACGTAGTCTGACTACTAGTGAGTAGTGAGAATGCAATGGCCTGGATGGTCAGCGCGCACGTCGAGGTCAAGGAGTGGTCTGAGCGACCGGGTGAACGAACACACCAAACGTTAGTCTGCCAGAAAAAACGGGAGATTCAGCTGGGTTCCAGGTGAGTCTCTCGCAAAAACCAAATTGATTTGCAAATTAGTGTATTTCTCGAAAACTAGCATTTACCGTTTAAAAATAATGGTATTCCGACAAGTATAAAACAGAAAAATTCATGTTAGGTCGAGGCTAGGCACTGGAAACCATGCGAGTCAAATTAAACTACTCAGTGGCATACGATTGAGATTATTTCTTGAAAACGCTTCGATAACTGAGCGTACACAGAGCCACTCCTTTGAGAACTGCTCACAAACTAATATATTAGGGGACAACCGATCACTTGGTGGAAGCGTCAGCCACGATCCGCGTTTGCAAGTGCCATAATTTCTAAAGACAACTCATGGAGTGACTATCAGTGCACAGTTAAACGCGGGTCATATCATTTGTCTGGTTCTTGTTACGGAAGCAGTATCGCTTGACTGGACCGTCTATTCCTCTCAGAAAAAATAAAGATTGTGCGTCTCGGCAAAGCCAAACGGAACAAGCTTAATACAGTCACCACGAAGACCGCAGAAGGGCAATGAGCTCGTCCCTCATGAGATTTATTATCAAATTCAGGAGTTCGTCGAAAGAACATCGTGGTTACTGAACAATTGTTCGGGCGAGAAAACTTGGTCGGCCAGATTTCGGAATTGAGTGTTGGCTGAAAAACTTTCGGATAATTGGAACGATCTGGTGTTAATTTCAAGTGCCAAACCTTATGCCATGGCCAAGTATCATAAGTACATGACGAGGTTTGTTGAAACTAACGAGGATGAGTACCTCCAGCCTAGTTGAGCCATTTTATGGAATTCGTTTCTTAGTAATCATCGGTGGCTTCACACGGTTCCTTGATGAAAGTATCCAGGGGGAGGGGTAGTTGCACCCAATTTTCGACACTTCGGTAGTTAAGAAACTTCCATTTTTAGTGACCACAAGGAGAGTTACCGAAAATCGGAATAAACTTCGACCTCACTGTTAGGACGCAGTTCGCGGAGATGAACATCCAACTCTCTTTAAAAGTGAACTAACAGCGTTTGATGATAATGGCGAGTTACGGATAATATGCATAGGACAAACGGAATGAAGGTAAATCAAAGTCCGAATCGACCGTTCCAGATATCCCGAACTAGTTGTAGCATATCCCTGATTTAGCGATGAAGACCAAGCACACTCGTACTCACTAGGGCAATCAAGAACCTTCACTATCATTTAAAGCAGGACAACTCGTTGCCTTTCATACCTCATGGCGTCCTTCTTGCGTTAAAAAATCTCATTCATACGTTCCACCTAGTTCTGAAGAGTTCAATTCGCCTCCGTCACTTCCGATCCTCGTCAGGGTTCGGACAATCAACAATTGGTTTCATATTCTCACTTGGAAATCGTTTCGCGCCTAACGATAACGATCTCACCTACTTCAGGAGCTCTACCAATGTCCTATCCGATGAAGAATCATCCAACATTTCTTCCGGTTGATCCTTTCTATCTTCAAGGTCATTGATACATTTAGCGCCCTGAAGTCCAAAGTACGACTTGATAGTCCACTCACAGACAATGCCCCGGGCTAAAATGAGCAATCCGATTCCGTCTCGGGTCAACGATTACGGTGTTTCGACAAAAGTACTGTTTTTATATCCTTTGCATTGTCGCAGTCACACGTAAGACCATCTGGATAACACTGACGTCCAAAGGTTGATGATGTGCTCGATGGAAAACCAAACGATTTATATGCCTCAAAAAGAAATATGAGTGATTAATGCAGTGATTCCACAGTACTATCCAACCTCTCGTCGCAAGTAGCTTATTCTAGCAGCTGAGCCAGCATTCACCTGTTGCCAGTTCTCTACGTTTCTTCATTTGACTCAAACTATGCTCAAGTCCTGTTTCTCTTAAAGAAACGCAACAACACATTATGCTCAGATGGTCCTAATCCCTTTCTGCTGCAGAACACTTTGCTCTGGTAAAAACATGCACAATCAGTGGTCGCTGATTTGAAATAAAACACTTTCTTAACAGCATCCAGAACAACTGTCTGGTATTACACGATGTCGGATATTCACAGCTTTTTTGTCCATCTTTTCACATCGAGTTACCCATATCCAGCGAATATTTCTCAACCAGGCGACACTAGAAGTAACTTCCGAGCAGCCCGACGTTTCCACCAAGTGCATGGTGTGTTCTTCCGACAAAACTGACAAACCACTAAAAGAGGTTGTTCTCCAGCTGTACGTGGAGGCGTTCCGTTGAACGACTCATCTCCCCCTGGACAGCTGGTTCTATTCCATTGGCAAGTAGGCGAAAGCACATATTGATCAATAGTTTACCATCCCCTGCCTGATTCCGCAAACCCTCTTGTTGGATGCACATTTCCTGTAAACAGGAAGCGGATTAACCAAATGAGAGAACCACTGAAAATGTTTTCTTCTCAGAGTTAACTTTTAATTAGAGGGTATTTATCAAAACAGACCAACTGTGGGTACTCCGTTAATCAGGGGACTACTGGGGTGATTGTGGTTATCAATCTGAACAACCAACGCACTGCTTAGCAGCCTTTCACAAGACGATACGTAAGAACACTACTTTAAACGTTTAAACGCATAGAACATCAAAGTAAAAAAGCGATTAAAAAAACTTGACACCGTAGAAATGTGAGAACTAGGGGCTGGATAGTCGACCCAAGATGAGTAACTTTGATGTTTTCCTTTTTCACGATTGCAGAGACTTTGTAAACATTTATGTTGGTTGGGGACAGAAAAGTTTGGCTTCCAATTTCTCACCCATGTGGTATCCCAATGTGATGAAAGAATTTAGCGAAGATGCAATGCCCCTGATTGAAACCAATGATCCAACGCCACTAGAAGAAGAGGCCGTCCGGGCGGCAAAAGAAGCAAGACGGTTGGCTCGAGAGGCCAGAGCAGAGGAGGCCGAAGAAGAGGCCGAACCGGAGGAGGAAGATGAGGATTAAAGTTCGGATTCCGTCCGGCATGCTATCTTTCTTCGTTGTCTCATTCTTGCTTGTAGGGTAAAATCAAAACACCAATACGAAGTCTACATTGGTTTTCTCTTATGCTATGGGACAGCTATGCCCGAGACAACTCAGCGATTAAGGCGCCAGCTTATGGACCTGAAGGTCCATGGTTCAAAACCAACCTCAGCATCTCGACTGCTGCGCAACCTGACAGTACCTCAGCCCTCCCGCCTCGTTCCGCTGGCTTGGCAGCTAGGCACCGAAAAGGTGCTACACCTGAACGACTTTGTTTTAATCTAATGGTATGGGGACCAATGAGTAGGTAAACAATCACCGCCAGCACCTGACCTATCAGCCGGTCCGGATTTCTCATCCTCGACCGTCGAGTCCCTAGTGATGACCTCATACTAACCATCGTCATCAAGAGAATCGGGGACTATCACACTAGAATGAGGCATCACTGACGTACGACAACGAAGTGTGTTAGTTGAAGTTTTATCCTAACAGCATGTTACATACCGTGAAGAACACTTTCAATCCAAATACAGACACAATTACGAAAGTGTGTAACTATCCACTTTCATGGCATACACTAAGGAGTTGACGAAAATTGGAAGACTTCTCATGCGTCAACCATACAGCAATGTTCCTATACAGAGAGCCCGTCCAAGGAGATAACGGGGTACCCCATTCCGTTTTTTGCGCTGCAGGACGTAAGGACTCAAGAGGTAAGATTTGAGGAACATTGTCGAAATATATGCTGCAAAGTGATGCGCTGCAGGACATAAGGACTCAAGAGGTAAGATTTAAGGAATTACTTTAAATATGTTCCGGTGTAAAACATTGTCGAAATATATGCTGCAAAGTGATAAGCGGGGTTCATTGATATGCACCTCCGTACCATCCGCCTAGGGGCTATTACCGTCCACCACCCATCTAGCAACCCGGTTGATTAGGAGAGTCATCCATCATGTTTGAGAACAACTGCTTCTCCTATTTGAAACCAATCTGGGTGGGAACGGCATCAAGGCAAGCAGAATGAGAAGTCTAATGTGCCTTTTCTAATCAAACTGAGGGTGAGTGTAGCAAAGAGGACAAATGACGATGAAACGTCAGGTTTCACTAGGCTGATCCATTAAAAACCAATGACATGAATAAAAAATGATCAAACCTGCATGAGTGGCAGCCCTCTTTAACTGTGGTGGCGGGAATACGACAATTGCCTACTCATGAGTAGTCGGTAAAATGACAACCTCCACAGCCACAGCCGTTGTGAAGTAGGTGGTGACCCCGCTGGTGACAGTAACATATCACATGGCCATAAACTACAAAGGGATCCGTCTGATTGATAACTCTCACTAGAGTACACAAATGATCTTAGTAGCTCGTGATTGAAGGAACTCCGATTAATCGGGAGCCGACATGCATTACAGTGCTGTCCAGCCATGAAGAAATGGCGAGACAGGGGAGGAGCCCTAGAGCTTCACAAGCTTGTCTGAGCACTACTTCAGTGAGGACTGGTTACTAACCGCACGCCAAGGGAAGAAGTGGTCAAATGACTGAAGACGTCTTGAAGTTTCAATCGTAGCGGCTGTCTAGAATCATGCAAGACAGTTCCCATGATCGTCCTGCATACATGACCCATCAGCTTCATTTTTAATACCTGACACGAGGCAAATTAGCACCAATAGTCCGGCTTTTAGTGACACCATCCGTCACAGTGGAATCGGTGATTGCACCACCAAGAACATCGACAGCAATACACCAGTAGTATGTACTGGTGCTCAAATATCACATAGTTGTGAAGCGAGAGTATTTCCATGATATGTTAAAGAAAGTCCTAGTAAAGAATGAAAAGAAAGTGACATCCCTAGAGAAGAGTAAGGTAGTTGCGTAATCCAAAACGCCTGAGCACCACGCAGTAGTAAGGCGTCATCAGCTGATTCCCCAGCATGATTTGCGAACCTTACCTAAAGCAAGCCCAACTCAGAACGATAGCAAATTCAGCTGGACAGTCCACCTAAAGAGTGATTACACGTGACAGGCCCTGTAAAGTTTCAAGATGGAGAATCTCCGGCTTCTTTGGTGGATAATCGTTGGACACGCATGGTGCACGCCCTTTCTGATTCGTTAATAAACTCTCGCTCAAGCACCCCTGAAGTTGCATACTTTCAACCCTGATGTAGTCATAGGCAGCTGGCCTTCGAGGAGAATGTAACAGTCTGAATTTGTACACCACAATCGGTTGGTGCGAATTCGGTGCCTTATGCAACCTCTTGAAGCCAGCCCGTCCAACCAAAGCACGATGAGACCGCAATGGGCACCGGTATTAAATAATTGTTTAGTACTGGATTGTCGATGTCATCCTTCAAATTTTAGCCTGATAATGCGCCTTCCGCGATAGCGTTTCTAAAAACCACAGCACTTATATACGCCCGAAAACGACGGAGTCAGAAACGTACCGCTTACTAATAACACATGAAATACGGCGATCAATACCAGTAAAAAAGCAGAGGTCAAGTTATCTTCATTGATTCCCAATAGAAGAAAGATACGAAATCGGTCACACAATGGAAAATCATACACAAATCATCAAAGTGCACTGGCTGCAGCCTTGTCCAAATACCATACAACGGTTCCATCAAACGGCTGTACCAGGGTACACGGGAGGTCGGGTGAAGGCAAACTGTTGTTGAATATTTTCTGCAGAAAAGAAACAGTGAGTATGAGATGAGAGACAAGTCGAGAACAGCAAGCAGGTGTGAGCAGTCACATCAACCGTGTACGCGAATAGTGGGCAATGAAAAGGGGATTACCTTAATAAATGACGAGATGGCTCCCTCGAAATAAGGCAGTAGTAGTCCCCTTTCGGGAGAATATTTCCGAAGGACAAAAAAACTCATCATCGGTCAGCTTGTCTTATCGTGACACGGGGGTGACGGTACGGTATACAATCCGTACCAAGATGATGGATGATCTTCTCGTTATATCCAGCTGGAATAGTTCGCCTCGTCTGAAGCCGAGCATGACCGGAGCATTTTTCCAAAGACTACGCACATAACACTATTGGTCAACTCAAGGCTGAATGAGACATATTAATTGTTCTCATTGTGGAAAAAACTGACAGGAAGCCTATCATTTTTACATACACTAGAGGCTGTCGCATCTTTGAATCAAAAATCTATTTCCACAGCTGATCGAGACTGGTAGCATTTCGCACCATAATTCGCCTCTGTTGCTTCTTACGGGGAAAATTGCGAAAGAAATAAGAAGTTTAATTTAAAAAGTTGACGATTCTGTGTTCCAACTAGGAGTTTATCCTGTAAGATAAAAGACCGAGAAGCCGCCGTAAACACCCGCTCCATCATTGTGGAGTTGTGCGAGTCAATATATCCACGTGAGGTCCGGGTGTCGTCACCTAAAATGCTGTATCACCTTAGAAATAAATATTACACTGAGAAAAAAACACAAAAAAATACACTGAGACCCCAAAAGAAATTAAAGTTCGGTGGGTTGGCACGTAAAAGAGAGCATAGGCCTGTGTCCAGAGCACATTCTAATGTCAGACTAGTCCACTGCGGATGAAGTTCAAGGGGAGCACGAGGAGCTGATATACTGCCTGGGTTTCCGAAAATAGGCAAGAGTGATAGAAAAACCAGAGTTGGGCTCGAGCCATAGCTTACAAGGTCAGCAGCTCGCGCCTTTTCCACTACGCTATCTCGAAAGCGGTTGAGGAAGAGTTGAATTTTCAATGTCGGATCTAGCCTTACAGAGTTCAGTTCTGTTGACAAATCAGGCACCACCACCAATGTGCACCACACTATCTCAAAACCCCGGGGGACAGGAATCCAACACTACCACGAATATTGGATCTACAGTGTGGCTAGATGATGAGTATGTGAATAATTTGATGTTAACAAACTCCTCGAGGCAACAGTTAGTGATAGATGCAAATACAATGTGATAAGGAACAAACTATCCCCCAAAGGACAGGGGTCTTGGACTTACTGAAACGACCTCTGCTTTTCCCGATCCGGAAACAACGAATATCACATGCCGAGCTTTGTTCAGCACGGGTAAGGTGAGAGTCACACGTTGCGGTGGTGGCTTTGGGCTGTCCGTGATTGGAGCTACCGCAGCCTCCTCACACTAGGAGAGCAAAACGACAGATCAAATAGTCAATGGAGCCATAGCAGAACTCCGATACAAGAGACTTTACTGTGCAGTGTCATTTAAGTTGTAGGGAGAGACGATTTCGTCATGTTGGACTAGCTATTAATCCTCTGAGTAAATCGTTCAATTGGAAAAAGTCAATTTTGCTTCTTTGGTATATCGGAGAGACAGCAGAGATCCGGGGACCAAACTACCATTCGGTGTGCCAATCATTGCGTGAGCAGCCACAAAACAACGCAGAAACCATGATGATGATGCAATAAGGCACTGCCGATAAATTTCGCTAAATCTTCCTAATCCGGAAGGTTCAGCTAGGCTTCATTTGGATCTCCCGTAAATATCAAATAGGTGTATCCCAATTGCAAGACTCGCTACCCTTTTTCATCAGGAGTTACTTCCGAAGACTAGGCCAAAATAGGATATTCTGGAGAGGGAAATCAAATGTATTCTTATTAGGTCTGTGAAAACCATCTTCTTGTGGAGAACGCAAAGAACTTCTATTTTTACTTGTTCAGGGCCGCAGAACTACGCTCCGGCTGATGAACTAAACATACCTAGGGTACAAACAATTCTCAACCCAGGTGTGACAATAGTCGAGTTCTCAATCTTATCTCTGAAGGCTCCCCGTTGAGTGAGTCAAACATGTCTGGCATAAGCGTTCACGCTGGGACTCTGCATCTGCTTTTCTCAGCAGGTCTACACAAATGTGTATCGAAATTACCACAAGCTGCTACGAACCACACTGACGACAGTCATGGTTTTGCTTCATCCGGAAATGGGCTAACACAAACAAAGCATCGTAAGTGAGGACACAGCCAGGAAACTCTTCTGAAAGGAGGCCATCCTCTCGAAGAGTCTTCCAGCGGCTTGCAATGCCCCTCACCCCAAGAAAAACCACCACAGGAGAGGCTAAATATCCCTAGTCACCCAAGTGGTCTGTTTTAGGAGATCATGTAGCTGGATGCGAGGCACAACATTGTGTTAGATATACCTTACCAGACCACAAGCTTAAAACCCATTCCAAATCGGAAGCAAAAAATGTAGAAAATATAGTTTGCCTAAAAATATTCCATCAACTTACACGTAGGAGTGGGTGGTTCGGAAAGAGTGAACAGGTGTGTCCATCGGGACCGATTCCAAGTAGAAGCAGGTCGAAACACGGGAAACCGTGTTGAACGCCAAAATAATTGAGCATTACCTTCTGATAATCGGCTGCAGCTTCGGGTGCTAGGGGCAGAACGGTTAATCAGAGGGGCCACTGTGGTCGTACCCGAAAGTGAGGTGTCCACGGAGTGAATGTTCTCTTTGGGTATATCAATGTGTGAGAACAATTCTTTCTCATATAGGCCATGAGTTGATTCTGAATCCGTGACAGGGACAAGACGCTCATCACAGTAGAAGAAATGAACTGAAGACCACTGGAAGTTGGATAGCTTTCGCAAGCTCGGTGAAATAAGTTTAGCCATGCTGCCACCTTCAAATGTAGAGAGCCACGTTCGTGGAAAGAGTATATACCTGATAATCCGATGGAAAAGGTTTTATTTGGGCTTAATGATTTTTCCAGTAGACCGCTAATAGCCTCAACGACGGCGATTCCAAGTTGTTGTTCATCGGCATAGATAAATCGGGCAGTTCCAAGAGGCATTTCCCTCGGTAATCAAGACGCGATTCACGAGATAGGTTAGAGACAAAGATCTGGAAATCTATAAAAAAAATGAGAAACGTTTCTTCTGGTGGCAAAAAACGCTCCACTCATCAAGTTGTTACAGCATGAATGACGGAATTACCTGATATAGGTAGTAGGTGGCTCATGCTACCGTCATCACCGTAAAAGCCTTAGGTGGATCAACACTTTAAGCCCCTGGATTGAGATGCTGGTCTTTCATCCGTCAAGCAAATGTGAATATGTCCAGCTAAGCGAATTGTCACTGCTGTCCTGCTCTGCAAAATCTATAGCCTCTTATCACCATCTGTGCCGTCTATTCTCCCCCTCATTGGAAAACAAATTTCCGGCAACGGTGGTCTCATGCAACCTCAATTTCCTGGACCATCCTTACACTACTGTTCCCATTTCCAGGTGGGGGTTGTGACTACTCTCAGTTTTCTCACCACACTGCTCCAACAGTTATTCATTTGATTTTCAGAAATTATGGTTGAAAATTACCCTCTCTGTGTATATCGGTCACCACTGAACTCCCCCTAGTATCGTAGATGGACACAACCGGCCATGAGGCAGGATACTGATCCCAAATCGCATCTTTTCCTAACCGAATTTCCGACTACGATGCTGACTCATTATAGACTCTAGGCATCGTCCTGACCACCCATCCCTCTGACCCGATCTGCTCTTCTGTTCACTTCTACTATCTGTTCCCACGTGACTTCCATTGCCCCTCACATAGCTCCGTCTGGTCATGATTTTGGCGCCACTCAAATTCTGGCTTAGTCCTGTGGTTACCGTATCGCCACCAATCATACAACTTTTCCTGAAAACCTTAGGAGTGCCGTTAATAACCGACTGCGCCCATATATATATATATATATATCATCGTAGAAAATAACCGTTCAGCCGCAACACCTTTTCGGTGCCTAGCTCCCATGCCATCCGAAGGAAGCACGAGGGCTCAGATAGTGCCATTTGCCCAAGCCTGGACAGCAGTCGAGATGCGAGGGTTGGATCCGAACCACGGTCCTTCTGGTCAGTTAGTCCACACCTTAACCATTGAGCTACCCGTCGCGCTCAGACAGCCCAAACAGGTTAAAATAATATTCGAGCGTTTGTTAAAAACACTTTCCATATGACAACAGCAGACACATTGAGTACCACATTGTAAATGGGGATCATATCAGTCACGATTCATGGTCGTTCAGTGTCTTAGTTAGAAATTGGTCGACTACTAAGATACACAACTGGCCAAGTTCTATCTTCCACAAAAGTAATAAAAGTTCTAAAGGAACGACTGATTACGTAACCAAAGAATTTGATCCTCAGATAAAACCGGGCGGTACTTACTTACATTAAACACCCAATTTTTATGGACCGAAAAGCCCTGATCACCAGGATGGTCTAATCATGTGTCGTTAGAGGGATGTATAAACGATGACGTTCTTGTTCGTTCCCTCATCCCGTTCATACTATGTTGGAGCTCGGAATTTCTGTACTTGAATCACGGACAACGCTGAGAATATGCTCGTCGGTCTAAAGGTCGATTAAACGTCCAGCACACCTCGCGGAAGTTAGTACCTCCAGAATCTTGCAAATGCAGTTGACCGAATCTTCTATTCCCCCTCATTTGCGCCCATTCAGGACTCCACTGGAGTCCTGATCTTGCTCCCTCTCCCCCAAGATGGGACCGAACTCTGACTGAGCTGGGGCTTCCCAAGAGATCACTCGATTCTGATACACCTTGGCAATGTGTCAGGTCAATGCAAGTGTTCCCAGTGGTCCTGTTCCACCCCCTCCGGTTTATCAATAATCGCTCCTCGGTTTCTGGTCGCATCTACGCTTCACGGATGATGCAACCCTTCACATTTCTAACGACTGTTCTTCCAAAAGACCTCCCTATCTCGGATCAGTGATAAACGCGTGCATGCCAACAGTACAGCAAAGACCGATCGTTCGCCCCGCTGGACCCGTTTTTCTGTTTTCCTCCGTCTAATTCCCACTTAGTATTGTTTTCAAGTCGATCTTTCAACCACCAACCGTCTGCTTCTTCGTCTTTATTTTTCGAAGTCTCAAATAAACCCGAACCTCCTGAAAACTCGGTTTCCTTTTCGCTTTCGTAACCCCCCCCCTTCTCCCAACAGTATCTTTTATACACTTCCCAGATTCGCCCCAGTACGGAATACTCGTGTTATCTTTGGGGGGTGCTCCTATCTTTCACCTGTATACAGTAGGCAAAATAAGGTTGTGCGCTTCTTTGAGTCCCCGTCATTGACCGATAACCTGCACACGCTATTTCCCTCTCTCCATTTCGTTTCTACTACCATGGCAAATGGTCCACTGAGCTCAACTGTTTCACAAACTCCCACAATCGCTCAGTCGATCGACGCATAGTTATCCATATGAACTTGCAGTCCTCCGTTGCTGCTATGCAAACCACCTTCCTCCTCAATTCTCTCAGAACTGTTATTATGTGAAATTTTCGGTCACCTGCTTTCCCAAAGCTAAGGATAACGTTCATCTGTCAAAAAGCTCTAGGATTTTCTACACTTGTTTTGTTCATTTATGCATAGAGGTACTTTATCATGCTTTTAAGCAAATCAATGTCCGTCTTTCCCACATAATGTCACTGACCATGATGGGTCCTCGATTTCCATGTAACAAAAAATAAAAAATAAATGAGTGCTACATTCACTCGACTCGGTATTGATGAGATACTCAGCTGAATTGCTCGTTTAGAACCAGCTTCAACTGAAGGCGTTGCACAAAGGATGACTCACATTTTACGTGGAACTATATGCAGGACATCAAAGACTATTACAGACAAGACATTCAGCTGATATTCAGTTGAGCCTCCCGTTAGAACCAAGTCCGTTTGACACTGAGTGCTATTGTAAGTTCAAGGTAACGTAGAAAACACGTGCGTAAGGATACGGATGTATTGTGTACAAGCAGTCCAACAGGTCCGCTTTGTAAAGGTATATGTGAAACACTGACCACATGTCCAGGCATCACACAACAGTTCTCTGATGTACTGAAGAACGAACACGCACGCGTGCAAAGTTTCGGACACATCCAGTCAGCACCGTTTTCAGTTCAGCTCAATTTGGCAACCATGAACCGTATACGTATGTAAGGTGGTTCGAGTCGTCGCAGCTTAGGGCAGAAGAAAAACAGACAGAAAACAAAACAAATAGTGGGTTAATGATCAAGAATAAGAGGACAGATACAGCACTGTCACTGGTTGCGTGGCATTGTCATGTCGGCGACCACCTCCAACCATCGACGCTAAAGGCCTCCGATAATACAACCTCACAGACGAAGTGCACCGGCAGAACCAAGCTCCTTTGCTTTTTCTTTCACGCTTCCTCACCAGGCTGCGTGGTCCAGTCCGAACCTGGCTGAACAAACAGGACGTGGTGAGACAATCAATCGCCTGGCAAACGGGGCACAAGACCGACCCACTATGTTTGGTGTGAATCAAATCGATTCCTCAACCGGACAAGCAGTATATTTGTTGTCCAAAACCATTCGTCGAACTTCAACACTCCTGATTCGATGTTTTATGATACATGTTCAATGCCTTGAAAGCGCCGCTGGTTAAAGATGAGCAATCTTCGCTCGTATTCAAAGCACAGGGGCCAGGCATCAAAACCGTAAAGCAATACTGGACGCACTAGCGCACTGTTGACCGTCTTTCACCGACAGGCTGATGTCACATCGATCCCAAAGGTACCTCAGCACAGGCTTTAAGGGTCCCAGCCTTCGCTTCGTCAGAAATACTACCATTCGACGAGGTACCACCATCCAGATAGGTAAATCTGTCCACCATTTACGATGAAGATCGTTCTGAATGTGTCGAAATTGATCGGATTGATTGAATCCAGTCCCAGACAACCGTACGAATTTCTGCCAGAGCATGTAGTGAAATGGCTCAATCTCTCTCCAGTTTTTGTGTTGACACGTGTTGTGAGGCGGAAAACGAGCAATTTGCACTCTTGGTTGTCTACTAGTCCCCTGTATAAGTAATATTGCAGCATCCCTAACAAATATATGTAGACAGTCATTTTTACTACCCGAAAAAAGGTGGATCACATAGTATTTTGTTGCATTGCTTCCCTTGAAGCATGTATGTTGATTTTAAATGAAACCACATGTACTCGTCCCCAAATATCTTGACGATAGATGAATCTGTAGAAGGATGCTGTTTCTGGCTTGTCATCTGGTTTGTGGTTCACCTATTATCTCCAGGAAAGCTACTGGCTGTTTTTTATGCAACATTTCCGTTACAGTGCTAATTTCCTGAGCATTCGGGGGGTTCGTCAGAGCAGGTCTTGCCTGCCCTGTTCATCAGTGACTGCAAAACAGTTCGCTTCATTTTCACCGGATGATATGAGAGACAATCCAGATACCGTCCGGACTCAGCTGTATAAACATGGAAACCCGACTGGGTAGGTGTGAAAAGACAATCCAGCGAACCCAATGCTAGATAAGAAATTTCAATTTTAGAGGTGAATGCCATTACACAGGAGTTGAGGGGAACCAGCAGATCACTTGGAAACCCATATCTGGTGAATAGAAAATGCATCATCGACACAGCATCACCAAATATCTGGCGGATTGAAAAAATTGTCCATCCTTTTTTCTACATTTCCAATAAAAACGTATGCCATGGTTGGAACAACCGTGGAGTACCGTCTGTTTGTTTGTTTGCATAGAAACAGCTCAAATGTAGATCGTAGATAGAGTCCGACTCCCGATATTAGTTTAGTGGGTGAGAGACCAATAGAAGTACTCAGTGTACTCAGAGTCATTGTTAACACATGATGTAAAGGTTCATGACTCATGCCCGTCAGTACACATACGTCCAGTGAAAATGCATCAAGACTGTGAAATACTTCAGTGTTATGCAATGTTTCTTGACAAAATTGTTGACAATCGTTCAGCTGTAGCACCCTTTCGGTGCCTAGCTGCCATGCCATCCGAAGGAAGCACGAGGGCTGGGATACTGCCAGGTTGCCCAAGCCTAGACAGGGGAAGTCGAGAGGCAGAGGCAGGGTTCGAACCAGGGACCTTCCGGTCAGTACGCTCGCGCTCTAACCGCTGAGCTATCTCGCCCCTCTTTAACGTTGCTTACCAAGTCATTATAAAGGGGTATGATGATCCGATTTAAAAACTTCGGAAGCTTGTACGTCGAACTGGTGGTACAACCAACGGTTGTTCTGCTGAGCACTTCTCTTTTGTGGAGGTTCCTTGGTACGTTCGCAAAGAACCTCGTTCAATTTTTAGAAACGTGAGTAATGCAGCCTCTTGGCTCTCTAGGTTGTTGATTAAAACGGCCGGGGGCTTGCTGCCTAAAAGTTGCTACCACAGTAATACTACGCCAACCACCGCTGCCTCGTGATCTGGCTTGGGAACCGAAGGCTTCGACTAGTGATGCTAATCGTCTTGGCATGGCTGTACTGGCTGCACCTCTCCTAGACAGGAGAAGTCGAGATGCAGAAGTCGGGTTGGAACCACGGACCTTCCAGTCAGTAAATTCGCGCTCTAACCACTGAGCCATCTCGCCCGAGGTTTTCCTTTTCACTTATCCCATGCAGAGGGACTGACTGAAGCTGACTGCCAAGCATCCCGATGTAAGAACCAAACATGATTTTTCAGTCTAGCATACTTAAATGATGCAAGTGTCCATCAGAAGTGACATTTCAGAAAATAGCCGAAACTCGTTGCGACCTAGGCTGCTGTGAATCCCTCTTTCGTGCTTTAGATCGTGTCGATTGCAAAACAAGCTATCTTCGCCGCTAAGGCTGACTAGTTTTCGTTAATAACTGTTGTCATCTTTGCCTCCTTTCTCTTGTCATTCCAATGCACACGTCAAACTGTGTTGCTTCACAATTCCAGTTAACGGAATAGCTGCTCCCGTCTTCAAGTGTGCATGACCTTGAAGCACACGCTCGATACGCCCGACACCCAAAGCCAGGTTTAAACCCACTAAACTTTTAGGAACTGGTTATGCGGTTGGAAGAATGCCTCGAGGACCCCAACTCTGTTTCACAAGGCTGCTATAGTCCTAAGCTCCGTTTCCTTTGGAACCGTGTGGCGCCAGTTTGACCGGAATGTCATCCACCAACATTCCCAATTTCCGTTACCTTCGTCGAAGTGCATCTTCTTACTAATGTGATTCTCTAGGTCAAATTTATTTACCTTCTCCATCTATCATAACGACGCCGTTCGTGCCAACCTGTAGTTAAATGGAATGAAATGCTGTCCAAATCGTGAGAACAACACAAAAGTGAGTGACATTGATTACCAATTAACTTTACTGGATATCTCGGACAAATTAATGGTTGATTAAATGAGCAATGCATGTGTCCGATGCAGCGCAGGATCAACAACTGATGGGATGCATGTAGTGGACTTAAGAGCGTATTACAACACATCAGCAGACAACATGACGTTCCACAAGAGCTGCGTGCATGAAAGCCCACACAGTCCATGAGTAACTGTCTTATGTGACAGTTGATGCAAATTTGGAGGCTTTGAATTGATGAGCTTTCGCATACTGGACACTAGCAACTAAAGTGAATTCTGTGCATTTGGGGGAGACGAATGAGTCGGACAACAGATTGAGAGGGGCGGCTCTAGGATATATGCATGAGGAAAGGACAGTTGGGAGGCATTTCCATAGAACACTTGTCTGGATCGGTTAATAAGAATACCCAGAACACACGCGTGTCAGCACTAGTGGTACTGTCTATGTTATGAGGAGAATCCGGTCCAAACAAGCAAGAGACCGAGCTGGTTACACAAATGCAGCGAAATCGGATAACCAAAAAAAGGAGTGTTGTAAAGAAACAGCGAGTTTGCCATATCAATCCTGAAGGCTTGGGTGGATTAAGTCATATAGCTGGCCAGTAAAAGGCATACTTCCACGATAGCCCGGATTAGGAACCGAATGACAGCTTACGGTGACAATAGACAGATCACTGTGAAGACGATCTAAGATTTAACTTCATCTCACCGGAGCACCTAGCGGTGTAGTTCTTTCAGCGGAGAGCTATCATGCAATACTAGAGAGGCACGAACGACAAGACACTGTCACGTGGTATAATCCTATTTAAAAGACGGAAATATATTATCAACAATGGCTTCTAGCCAGTAGTTTGTGTCTTAACCTGCCAACCAAGCAATGAAAAATAGCTAATCTTCTTCCCGAGCAAATGTAGATGGCAAAGCAGTCATCATCATCATCATCGACAGCATGACATCAGTGTTCAACTCTGGTACCTCGCTGCCGTACAACCATGATTTATTTGAAAGCCTTATTGTGAAGAAAAGAATAAAGGTGGACGGGGAGGGACTTAGTGCTAGCTTACTACAATCATTCCGAGTTGCCTACACCTCCAGACACTCATTCAGGCAATCTGGATAAAAACTGACAACAAGAACACCACTGACATCGGTTGGCAGCCATATCTTGTAGTGTCTCCAACCAGGCGCAGTGGGGGTCACATCCTGGAAGGCGAGCAGCAAAGACAGCACCCAAACGTTTTGTAATCTCCTTCATACCCCTCTGCCAGGCCAATGGTTGGCCACTTCTCTGCTTCCGCCACTCTCAGTTGGGCATGGAAGACAGCACTCTCTTCGGCAAACGATGGTTACGTATACACAACACATGTCCCAACCAACGCAGCTTCTGGTGCTGGACACATTCTTCAATGGAAGTACCCATTGCACAACCGAAACAACGATTGTCGAACAGCTGAAAATGTCTCAGTTCCGCAGCTCGAACAGGCCAAGTCTCATAACCATATAATAAAACAGCCCGCACTGAAGCCTGATGTACACGCGCCTTGAGATTCCGCTTTGACGCCACAGGTGTCTTAAATGAGCACACCCGACCACAGCCTTGCAGATTTGTGTATTGACCTCATCTGTCAAGCTGTAATCGAATTATTACAACTTCCAAAATACGTAAAAACGCTCCGCAACTTTGAGTGCCTCCTCTAGATTGTAAGTGGCGTGTTCAGTGATCGACGTCCACAAGCATGACCTTACACTTCGTGGATGCAAAGTGCATACCAAAGGACGGGATGGCATTGGTAGTTCATTCAAAAACACGTGCACCCTCTCGTCGAAGACAAGAACGATGTCATCCGCATATTCCAGATGGACAAAGTTTTCGTCACTCCTGTCAATTCGTGGTTGGCATATTTCTGTACAACTTGATGAACCTTTTCGGTTTTCATTAGCCCCACTAAATGGGAAAGGAGATAGTGAGCACCCCTGACAGACACCGCTTGTGTACGGAAGCTTTTGGAGAGCTCGCCGTATACTCTCACACATCCGGAAGTCTGAGAATACAAAGAACGAAATAAGTCCACAAACCTCCAGGGCATTCCTTGATGGGCAAGCGTGTCAAGGAGAACGGACCGGTCCACCGTAGCGAATACACCTTGGAAATCCAGGAATACTGAAATTGTGGATCCGGTCGCGCGGATCAACTGAAATAATCTTCGGACATTACTGGCTTTCTGGGCCTCTTCCATTTCCTTGGCTTTCTGTGTCCACCACACTTCACGGTTGGCTCGCACGCTCACTTTCATTCGACGTCTGATGATTCGTCGCTTCAAGTTATGTTCGGGACCGGCTGGGATATTTCTCCGAGATTTAAACAGTGCCACTGTCCAGTCTGATATCCAGTACCTGAATGAGCCCGGTAGAGCCGTGCCACAAGCAAAACTCCCAGCACTGTGCAAAGACGAGGCTATCTCGTCCCAGTATAAATTCTCATCTGATGTTGGAGCGTTTGGAAGAGACTCAAGAAGACGATTTTGGTAAGTTCGTCTGACATCCGGATTTGCCAGTCTCTCTGTCCGCACCTTACGCGGCCCTGGAAAACGTGGGGAGAAGCGACTCCGGAGGAGTGCGTAGCTAGAATCCACAAATGTGTTCCGAAACGACCGGCAGTCAGTTATTGATCCGCGCCATCGGTAACTGGTGGCAACGTGATCGATTTGAGTTCGTGGCCGACACGCCGTTGGAGGACACCATGTGGCCAGACGACTTCGGCTATTTCAGAAGTTACTACGGCATAAAAACAGCCTGCGGTCAGCAGACAGCTGAAGCAATCATTCACCAGTGTCCGCACATACCGAGTCCAGTATATGTCGACCACCTGATTGAGTCTCGGATACGCCAAACCTACCCACTTGTGCATTCAGATTTCCGGCAACCATAACGACATCTAAGCTTTTAGCTCGCCGCAACATGGCATTCAGGACGTCATAAAACTTGCCTTTGATGGTGTCAGAGCTAGAGTCAGTTGGGGCGTAAGCAGACACAACAGACATCGATCAACTTCCCCCTTGTGAGACTCTTTCACAGCCTTCACAGACGTTGCCAGACGAACCGTGCAGAGGCGACTATCAACGAGTATCCAGTCAAGCAAGGATCCTTCCATCCAGTGACTTGGGGCGAAACCAACCTCTGCACATCCTGCTGCAGCAGCCTCTGGATCGCCAGAGGTACGCAGCCGGAAACGAGTGGATATTGATGGGGCGGTTAACTCAACCACAGTGCTTGCATATTGAATTCTTGTTTCTGATACACAGTACACACCAATACCAATACCAGTTTGAGAGCAAGAGCAGCTTGCTGACCTGCTTGCTTCATAGCGCGGACATTGGAGGCGGCCAGATAGACTGGGCGTCAAGGCTTGAAGATTGATTTCGAGATACCTGAGGATGACGAAGGAAGTCATCAGTCCTAAGTGGTGGGCCTACAAGGATAGAGTTATTAACTGAATGGGGAAAGGGAGAAGAAAAGATATGCGAAAAATGAAGAAAGGCGTCAGCAGTAGCGTGTTTTCGCTTACCCGCCCTGCTGTATGCAGCGAGTAAGGCGATCCGGCTGATGGCACCACGCGACAGCCAATGTGACATGAGTTTATATGTTTATGTGCAATTCATGGTTGTACGTGGGCTGGGATACTGCCAGGGTGCCCGCACCTAGATAGGACGATTGGGGTCCTCAATCAAAGCCTTCGGCTAAAAAAGCCTGACCGCAAGGCAGCTGGAAACGCAAGTGCATTGCCATTTTTACGGAACACGTCACCACCACTCCAACCCCAAACCTGGAGGACCAGGAGACTATGTTCATCAGACCTCTAACCACTGACCAAGCTGGCATGAGAAACGGTGTCGCGCGGACACCCCCAGTACAGCTCAATGGGTCGTCGAGGTACATAAAACGTCACACCACGGTAAGATCCAGTCTCTTCGTGGCAAGGCAGACAAACAACATGATCTTATCCGGTGAGTCAGAACAGCGAAGAATAGTCAGATCATGAAAAGAAACAACAAGCACCAGCACAGTGGCGCTCATACATCAAAGCTATCGCCTTCAGTGAGTAGCGACCCATTCCCGAACAAACTGAACATGTCTTCACCTCCAAGGCTTCGTTGTACGTTCCACATTCCCGTTTTCAGGTGATCGAAACAGTAGCAGCTGGAACCCATGTGCCTAGGTACACGGTTTATAGCTGATAAATTGATTGATTGACACCTCAGTGGATAAAAAGAAGTCATAAGGCAAGTATTTATTACAAACTAACAGAAATTGACAAATGAATCATGTTGGCAATAGATGGTCATAGAGATGTGTACTGTATAATGGGCCTCATAAATGCAAGGGGAATGACCAAAGTTGAGTCAACGTAGTTTTGCGAAAGACTGGCGCAGCATGGTGATTGATCCGAATTTGAGTGGGTTTAAATGTAATGAGCCATTTCCTCAAGAGGATCTGGGTGCAGAAGTCATGGTTGGTGAAATGATTTGGTATTGTCCACAAAAAGACCATGCACGTCGGATGTTTCTATCAACCAGATTTCGATAAAGAGAACCCAGAAGGAGAAGTAATGTAGTCCAGCAGGGTATCATGATATAAACTAAACGAATACGATGAACAGGAATCCAGAGAGGTTCCCCAGTAGTTTGTCTATTCAGATGCTCAGCAAACAGACAAATGGCGGTCTGCGCAATCAACTTGCACAAAATCACACAAACCGATAAGAAGCGATCCAGTCGGGTGCCCAGATCACACACGCAACGCAAACGAACAGACCTGTTAAAAGGGTCCGATAAGGTGAGAAGCCATGTCTTGAAACTTACCGGTGAAACATGCAGACCATCAGCGATAGCAGTGCGACGAAATCCAAAATCCACATCGGGGTGAAAACGAGAAACCAATTCCAAGGGAGGGTTCCACTGACTCGCAAAATGATGAGCAGAAGAAAGGTGCACACGAATATCCATAGAAGCAGTGGTTTAGCGAAAGACAACATGACCAAGTGTCAGTGGGGCGTTATTAATCCTAAGCAGTCATCAAGTATAACGTAGACACCTGAAAGGAACAACAAATGGAATGAATTCATTCGTTTGAAAATGGCCATCAGCGTTAGAAGCACTGCCGGCAGCGATGCCAAAGGAGAACAAGGGTGCTTCACTGCCGTACAACCATGTCAATTTAGTTCAGTAGAAGTTATTATGGAGACAAAGGAGCATGGACGGGACCCGGAGCAAGCCTAAAACAAACATTCGAGGTGCCTACACGTTCGACGCTCAGTCGGAAAATCTGGATAGAAACTGACGGGATGAATGCCGCTGGCATCGGTTAGCCGGCATACCGTTCCGTCTCACCAGCCAAGCACTTTCCACAGTATCCTTCACTTCCTTCTTCCATATCAGATTCAGTCCGCATTAAGGCTTCAACTATTCTTAATGGAGAACGGAAAGCAACAATCTTCTCGGGAGGTGGTAACTCGGCACAGGTTGTCCAGTCAGAAGAAGTAAATGATAGTTGATTTCTACGGTGGTGGGTTCGTTATCGACCCCTCAAGACCGCCGATAAGGAGGCCGTACGCGTTCTCAATACGCAAAAGCCCAAGAAACATGCTTTATCGTTCTATGACAACGGCCCGAGGTTCACCTGTGAAATGTTTCAGCACTTATGTGCAAAATGCGGATTAAGGCGCCGTGCTAGCAATACATATAACAGCAATAAAAGTAAAGCCATCAGAAGCGAAAACTGTGAAACTCGGTATGATAATCGTGGATGGAGAGAGGACCCGTATTTGGCGGTATAGAATCAACTAAGCTTGCAGGCCGCAGCGAATTGACAAGGTCCCTAGCGTGAAATCTTCTGCCCAAGCACACGCACAGCAATGCCCGATGTTGAGGGTGCTTTGCTTTCGAAACCTTCATATCACATTGATACTAACACGCGTCTATGTAGGTGAAAATCGATGGAAATGTAGCACTGCGTTAGTAACACCCCTTGGTAAATGAAGCCACACAAGAGGGCAAGGAACTAGTTCAATATGCCCAGAAAATCTTACACCAAACAGGAGAAAAAGCGATGAACAGTCATGGGTGACTTTTAGTTTTTTTCTTTTGACCGTATGGCCGAGCGCAGTAAAAAGTTACAGATCCAATGGAACAGCAAACTCAGAACTAACTTAAGCACAAAAAAGGGATAGTCCGGTTTTCGGGTGCGAAAAGATGTGAGGTCAAAGAACTACAGAGTACCCGGCACTATACAGGGTCTCAGAAACTGAAGTATGTCAGTGCAGTCGCTTCCATACCGAGTTTGATAGCACATCCGCAGCTATCCCCTTCCTAATACTGACCGTGCCCTCTCGCGAACTCGTTCCGTTACCTGCAACTAGGAACACGCACTTCACCTGGCCCAAGCCGCCTCCAGGACGCGTTCATTTCAATCTCCTGAACCTTTCGTTCGGGTTTAAGCATTTCGGCGAAATTCCAGTTTCCACTCCCCACAAAGTCAACAATTCCCTGTACAGATCACGTTCCGTCTTGTGTTAACACCAACTCATATTTATCGTTTATTTTTGAAGAG
>NIRI02000024.1:23013-54013 GCA_003604175.2 Clonorchis sinensis | reverse complement strand
ACGTGACATCTTTAGGTTGGGACCGAACAACTCGAACTGAATACCAATGAGCTGACAAAGATCAAAATATTTGATGACCGCTTTAATGTTATTCCCTGTAATTCCCGTGTGTAGTTTCGTTGCAACGTACACAATGTTAGGTGGCAACAATATTGAGTAAATCCTCAAAGTGTAGTAGATTAGAAAGGCTTTTTTCTATGTAACCATGCCCTCACAATCGTGGAGTCTTCTAAGCTTACTCAGTTTTTTATCACCGTGTTTTCGGTCAGGTTCGTCAACTGGTACATGTATTCGTGACCCCAAACGGGGATGTATACGCTCCTTCTAAAATGAATTGGAGTACTAACCCCAACAATACGAGATCCTATCAGTATCCACATTTCTGTGGCCGATGAGCTCTTAGAATGTATTTATATCCATTCATTATTGGAGTTACAGCTGTTTTTCCTGCTTCTTCGCAGAAGTTCTTTGAAAGTCTATGACTACCATTATTCGTTTCTTTGCCCAAGTCTGCTTCTTCATAGTGTGATTGTTTTGCTAGGTTCTTCCTTAATAGAAGCCTGTCTCTCTGGAAGTTAGTCCACAGTCCATTAGTTCAAGGGACGAGATGATGTTCAGTGGAAGGCGAACCGTTCTGAAACATGCTTAACTGACTGGTGTCTAGATTCTGAAGTTGGTTGTGGGCAATATAAATTGTCAACGACGCTCTACTTCCAGGATTATATGCTTCACACAAAGGTATTTTCGCTGGTGGACAAAACTACAACACAATTCACTGTCGCCTAGGTTTCTTGTGCAAAGCCATTACATCTGTATGTGCGCGAAAGATATACCAACGAACTTCTTTATCTATACGTCTATTTTTGTTGAGATAGTTTTGCTGGACGTGAGCGTATAGTAATACCCTCTACTTGTCAGGAAACGTCAGCTCTGTGTGGTTACTTCTTCACAGCAAAGTTTGCTGTAGGGAACTAAAGGTTGTGTGCGCAAAGCATACTTCTGTTTCATGTCCTTTCAGCGGCATGAATATTTTATCAACATACGCCCGGTATCACTGTTAACCCATATCAGTACTAACAGGTAATATTTGAAACCCTCCTCGGGACGATAGTACAAAAACAGCACACAAATTCCACTTATACTTCTGTTTATTCGCGGCCGTTCCCCATCGCTTTCTCATCTGCATTTAGTTTCGTAAGTCGGCCATTTTCGTCTCATCTAAGCTTATTTCGACTTCACCGACTAATGTGCCCATAAATAATGCACACTTCAGAAGGGTTGATCGACGGGATGTGATTGGAATATCTGGTGCATTGGCGGTCAGCGGTCGAATGACATATGGGTCTCCAACTTATGTTTCTTCGTACAGGCTTCAACAGCGACTGACTCACAGTCCAGACACACCGAGTGTATTAGTGTCAACGCTGATGTTGCGGTTTGTAGTGCTGCTGTTGCTGTTAATGGTGTTGATGCTATTGTTGGCCAGAATGTCTATGTGTTGGGTCCAGCCTTGTTCTCTCGACTGTTCTATCAAAGATCGGGCAACATGGCAGTGTTCCGACTGTCGTTCTTCCTGTGGATTGCGTAACAGGTGTGCGCAGAAGGAAAGCCACAGCCTAGTAATATGATTTTCCAGCCACTTTGGCCCATTTTAGACAGTTTGCATGGGAGATGCGTTGTTGTGTGTGAAAGCAAGTTCTGTACATTTTGTTTCTAACACTAGCCCGTTTCTTGTCATTACCACTTGTGCACCACATGTATGTGATTTATGCATTCGGTCTCCTCTGCTATTATTCCGATACTAATCCCTTCCGATATTTTAGGAAGAACCACCGTACAACAAGGGCGCGTTCAAAATTGAAATAGTGTTCCCTGCTGAGTATCCATTCAAGCCGCCAAAGTTGTTGTTCAAAACCCCCATTTATCATCCGAATATCGATGAAAACGGACAAGTGTGTCTGCCCATCATCCAGTCGGATAACTGGAAACCGGCGACGAAAATCGAGTACAGTGAGTTGCACGCAATCCTAACCATTAACCCAACGTAAATAACCGTTCTGAAGATGTGCAATAGTTGGCACAGTTGTGTACAGTTGGTATAACTTCCTAAGGCCATAAACCAACGTGGATAAATAATCCTCATTCAGCGCTTGCAAAGAGGTTTCCTCTGGTCAAGCAAAGAGAAAAGCCCTTCAATTAGAGTGTCTGGCGTTTTGTACTTTTTGCTTATAAGTTTCTCAGTCGTGCTGACTGGATGAGTAAACCGTCGATCGCGGAAGAACATTCAAACTGGTGGAACCCAAACACACAATGGGTTTTTGTTAATGACGAACCTCCAAAGAAATCGTCTAAACTCTGTCGGAATCAAGGTGATCTCTGACATGGAACTCCCGGATGTATGTTTTTTGACTGACGTGATAAAATTGCAGCTTTTACAGCAATTCTGTCCAACCGTCAAAAGGGGGTTACAATGTCAGTGTTGCCGGACTCAAGTTGAATTCAGGAACAAACTTTTCTCGGGCCTCGTAGCAGTAAATATTCCGTGTCACTGTAAACGACCAGCCTTATGGGACGCCATAGAACAGCCACACTTAACAAAAGTCGGCTTCTGGATGAAAACCGCTGCATGCACCCCCCTTCGGAAGGATGGACTAGCTCAATAACTGTTACAGACTGAAGCTGCGAACGCTTGGTGATCGACACAAATGTCAAGCCAGGCTTTTTTCCGGGACAAATACCATGCGACAGTTTGGAATTCAAGTATTTTGGCGTCCGATATGACCGTGCTGAGCCATCTTCTCAGTTTTTGTTCACTGGCGAAGCCAAGCTTGATAGAAATGTCCCTCAGCAGCACATAATGTGGCTCGCTCCGTGACAAAACCGTTCCAGATGAACTTGCCGGATACACACGTCCGATTGTGAAATGTCAAATTCCCTCAAGGGAAACCCTATCTATCTACCGTCTCTTCAGAATGAGCTTCAGGTATCAATGGTAGAAAAAACTTCTGGATGTCCTCCTACCTCACTGGTCAAGTACTGCTTCTAGATGGAAGGACAGGATGAATGACAGCTTGATAATCCCGATTTTTCGTTTTCAGGTAAATCTGAACTCCATACTGTCACACTATTCGACTGGTGGAGTGCAGTTATGACACTCTCAATGCATATTTTCGTTTTTTTGTCCAGTCCACTGAGAACAATGCAAATACGGACTTGCTGTGTTTCCCCTTGAGAAGATCCCGAAGATAAGACATTCACATGTATAAGATGGTTTTGGACAGAATTTTTTCCGTCCTTTCTGAGATAAACTCCCACGGTCGACGGGCAAATATCATTGTAGAAATGCCACATACCGCTGGGTGACGGTTATTATTCGACCAATATTTCGATGGGTTTACCTAATAAACAAACTGCTTCACTGTTTTATATTATAAGATGAGTAATGAGATTGAGAGCGATAGGATTTCGTCTTTATCCGTTTTTTTGAACGCATCTATTAGGGTCGAGTGCAATTTCTAACTTCGTGGGATATGAATACTTCAAGAACCCAGTACTGTCGCCTGTGATTTATGCAAAATAGCGCAACATGGTGAATTCGGATCCTGGTCATCAGTCCCTATCACAAAGAGCTACCGCTTCTTTTTATCTGGCTAAGCTCAAATAAAAACCACCAAGCAGGACAATTGGTCTTGAGGACGTATTCTTATGCAACAACCAAGAAATGACGACTATTAGGAACTCAATAAAGGTTGAGCTATTGTCCATTTCTACATGCTAGCCAACGGATTTATTGTCTTCAATCGCTCTCTCAGCTGTGTGAAGTTCCAGCGAGGATTAAGAATCGATCAAGTTAGGTCCAATCAAAGACTTCACCGAACGCTTCAAGGTTTTCTGGTCTATGCTTCAGCAAAATGATGTTCTCGGAATATCCGATTTCGTTGGTGTTTAACTGAAGCTATGAGAAAATGATTCAGTACCTAATCGATTCCGGAGTTGAGGGGGTACTGGGAATAAGGGGCTTTCTTGATACACAGCGGCACCTATCTTCCTGAGGTGTTTTTATTTGTGTGGTGATCTCTGCGATTCTCATCTCTCTTGGTGGAGCAAAGTGGAAATGATGTCTTCATAATGATTACTTTCTTAAGATGCGCACTACTGATAATTCCCAATGATGATCAGTTATCTATGCGGTGCTTCTCCGTTTTTTCAGCGTAGATTGGTCTCACTTTTCATTGAAAATCCCTAATATCTCCACACTACCAAGAGACTCCTATCACCTACCTAATGATACCCTCTCCTATACGCCTCAGTGCGCCTTTATGCCCACACCAACGCTAGTAATCTCAGCAACAGTCATACGCGTCAGGCAAACCGAACAAATAAAACGGATCACTGTTAGCCAATCTCCGATGTCGTGTTGAGGTGCAACAGTACAGTGTACAATCCAGTGAGCACGTACTAACATACCGATCGATCTGTATCGTAACGCTTCTGTGCGGTTAGCCGAAGCTATACTGTCAGCGTTACTTCATCGTAGAAGCAACGATAGGGTTATCAGGGGTCGACTGAGGCCTTTTTTGAGAAACCTCTGTAGCTGACTGGTCCACTTACAGTCACTGTTATAATGTCACCACAACACTGATTGTGGCTTACATGTTTTGTTTTTCCGGCACCGTCAGCTGACCGCGCTGGATGTAGCCTCTATTGTCCACATCACTATCACGCACAATTGACCAGGGTCAGGCTACACGTTCCACCAAGGGTAGTCAGAAGCGGATCCGCGGATTCGATCGATCAGTAAACATATAATGAGTGCACCTGTAAGCGCATCAAATTCACCATTAAGTGGGTGAGAGTCAAGATACATTTTCTCACAGTTGCGGTGTAATGACCTGAAAACTCGTGCACTTCTAGAAGGAGCTCAGTCAGTTGATAAGTGCTGGCCACTGACAAATCCATCGTTATTGCGAGTAAATTCCCCATTTTAGGAACGAGAAAGTATTCTTGGGAGTTCTTCCCGAGACACCTGACGTCGACCTCATTAAGGCCTTGAGGGTATTTGGTGCGGTTTGAATAACATTTTGCGACAAGAATATCTCTAACTAGGGTCGATAAGCTTCATACACGGAATCTTCGGAAGGAATGTGCCTCAATGAGTCAAACCAACACATCTGAGGTACGACGGATTTAACAAGATGGGTGCCTTTCACTAGTATTCTAAGACCCGGAAGATATTACTCGGGGTCTGGTGGTAAATATATTTCGCAAGAAAGGTAGACTGTAATGTGATGCAGTACGATCCGACCCCACAGACCTACCGTGAGAGATGTCGGATTCTCCGAACCTTCACGAAAGCAATGTTTAGTGAACTGAAAAGAATAACCATCCAGTCCTGCGCAACCAAAAAAGCACCACCGTTTACTTCGACCACATCGCAGCCGCCACCCATAAGGTGCACGTAAAACGAAGTGTGTTGTTGGTCTTGTTTCATAAAATGTGTTCTGTACCTTCTATAGACATACTGAAGAAACTCGGCACTCGTGCGGGCCTCTTAGATTGCAATCCCATGCATAGTCGGGTATATTTTAAGGAGGGACTGGATATATCGACCACAAGGAGGGGATCCCTCGTGATGCTGGCGTAGCAAGTGTGTCTCAGAGGTAGCAAGCGTTCTGTCAACCTGATTTCACTCCCAAAAGAGCTGTCACGGAAACGCTGCCGTTGTCACCAGGCACACGGAACACCCATTATATGACCCCTGTTTCACCAAGTTCTTGTCCAGGATACGGTAGTGGTACGGTTTGCCCAAGGGTTTTCACCTCCCATTTCTGCAACTGCAGTTGAAGCGCACCTCATGAGAATCAAAGACAGATTTATGGGGCTTCTTTGGTTTTGTCTTGTTATTTTGCCCGGTTACAGAACTTTAAGGAGAAATTATCCTAGATTTATCGCAAGTATGCGATGCAATATGTTGCCAGAGATTCCCCGTTTTTACCTCACGGTAAACGTTTTGATTTCCTGATTCGAACCAAGAGCTGCTGCTCAGGAATGCGGTCAAATGTAAGGGTAATCGTCCTATTAGGGTTGATCGTTTCGGCAACTGGATGAAGCTAAGTACTTCAACCTTCTTTCCGGCAGGTTTCTGAAACTTGCCTGTCATAATGAGTCTCCTTCCAGCAGCTTCAACAATTCGGTTTTATGAAGACGAATGTTTTTTTTTACTGCAATTAGATGGGCTTACTTAGCGGCACGTTTATTTCGCTCCAGCATGTATTTGCGCATCCGCGTATCGATGGGCTACATATCCTTGTACTCGAAGGCGATTCACGATTGCCTCTGGTGTGGTGCAACCGAAACTTCCGTATATCTGCTGGCTACGTCTTTATTTTTCGCTTTCATACATATTTTTGCCCGTTGCTGTCTTTACTGAAGTCTAACGGAGTTAGTGGATTTTCCGAGTAACAGGCTTGTCCCCATTACATACTGTGTATACCGTAATTCTAAGTGAACTCAACACCGTTCGCTATTGGCTCAAAAGTCACAACGTTATGCTTGTTCAGCTCAGTCGAGAAATTGGTCTCATGTCTGCATATATTCTCCATCGATTAGAAGTTTGATAAGATAAGTATTCAATGAAGATCACGTGATTTTAGTCATGGTTGATGGTATTAAGTGATTTGATGTATGCACGCGCCAGAAACTAACGAAAATGTCACGCTGACAACAATGTGCCGTCAACTTGTATTTGGATATGCTAGTCGGAATGTGGTTGCAGTCCGTTTTATTCTTATCAGTTAATACTACTCAACCGAAAGATAAGCAGTACGACCCATTTTATCAAATATTGGATTTTTTACGTTGCTGTTCATATAGGGTTGGCCAAGCTAATACTTGGAAAAGGAACGGTTTGGTCTATCTTTCTTCATAGAAGGAGCTTTCGTTTCCTCACCACATTCAGCGCTATCTTCCAACATTTAGTGTAGTCACGTGTATACGGAAGCACTGGTCACATACGGACCCACACCATCAGAATACAGTTTGAATTGTATGATCGGTAGCTTGACCTGATCATGTTTTCTTTCCTTCCAGTTCTGCAAGCGTTGGTGGCCATGTTGCATTCGCCAGAAACTGAGCGGGCCCTTCGAAGTGAACTTGCAGAAGAATACATGAAGGATATGAAAAAATTTATGAAGAATGCCGAAGACTTCACGCGAAAACATGCGGAAAAAATTCCCGATCTTTGATGCCTGTGTGTGTTTTATCGCATTGTCCCTGAAGCGCGCAGTCAGCGCCTTTAATGAGACTGTACGATAATTTATACGATTACAACATTCACTCGAAATCGCCCCAGCATGTTGCCAGTTTACCCAAGCATACACCAGGGCTTTCTTTTCTCTTTCTTCTACATTCGATTAAATAATAGCACTCCTTCTCAACCATCGGACTTCGAACCCTGGATTGACTCCTGTGTGACTGGCACAAGAACAATATCTTTACCATGCGAATCATGTGTTGAGTTTCTCACTAGGTCAGGTGCATCTTGCGCTCCTCCCGAATCACCCGTGAATATCATCCACACATCCATTTCTCCAGAGTTATGCCATTTGCGATTAACACCGATGCTTTGTACACCGTGGTTGAGCTACATTATGTACGCACAAATGTTGGTTTTTCTCTTGTTGATGCTTGGTGGGTTGTTTGTTTCATTACTGAAATTATCCGCTGCTCTAAAGTTTTATAAGTTTATTAGCCATGCACGCTCTGTAGCATGATGTATCCAGAGTCAACTAATTTGGGTTAGCTCTGCCTCAAATTTTTGGATTTCGAAACGTCTAGGTTACAAAAATATTGCATCCCGTTAATTCCTTTGACGGAAATAGAGAAAAGGCATATATGGCAAGCGGTCGTTATTGCGCCGCAGTAGACAGATGTTGCGAGTCATCATTCCTTGTGGGTGTACAACTGAACACTTTAACAGTCGTACCGTAACAAGCAATAAACTTTTGAGTAACTTTATTCGTTGCACGTTTCGATGGAGTACTGCCCCCTTTTTGGGCGCACGCTCCGAGAGGTTGCTTACAAAATGATTTCATTTTATTCACTTAGCAATGCGCAATAACTACTTTTAAATTGTTAGTGCATAATTCCCAGAGGGTTTGTTCCGGGAATTCGGGTTCCATACATCTTAGTATCACCTATCTTTAACCATATAAAGGGCTAAGCTGCACTCAAGATTCACCCAAGCTTCGACCCATTCACAAGAATAAGTGCGCAGTGGTTCGTTTACCGTCGGTGGCTGTCTGAATAACTCACGGGGGAGTTACCGAAACTAGGTGAGGAAGCAAAGTCCGCGTATGCAGCCGACCGGCAGTTCTACGCCCGAATACCACTCTTGATTGCACGCAATACAGACACCTGGTGAAGAGTGCACCTTCCGCAGTCAGAAGTTCGCCCATACACATTTCAACAGCGACGTGCGCCTGAACACTGCTAAACTTGGCAAAGGCCATCGAACACAGTCTCACCAGACTGGAAATTTCCCTCAATGGGGTATTGCGTTTCCAGGTAGGGGAAGCTCTATTTATTCCAGCTCATAGACTGATGGGTTAGTGATGGAACGTGCACCGCCACAGTTGACTGCATATGATACGATCTACCCCTCACGAGCTATGAAGTCGATGTATTTCATTTCACATCTTAAGTTGACCTTTCGGAAATTACTGCGTTTCTAGCATGTGCTCGGAGGAACTAATCGCAGACTTTCGTATTTGGGTTTCCATGTTCGCTCTCATTTACTGGAATAACCTTTGTATTCTGCGAATCCTTACCTTTTCCAGAACATAACTGATGCTATGCTCCGCGGTTGGTGCGGAATATCCTGTATAGGTGACTTTTTTTTAGCCAAAGACATGACTTCTTTCTCTGGATTTTCTTTTTGGACATCTTTCAAGTACGTAGTCACCTAACGAGTGGAGAGTGTTTATGATCCCTCATGTCCATACACCCGTTGTTCTTTCAAAGAATGGTTACGCATCGACTGGCTTACCGCTCAATAGACAAACAAAACTTTACTGCGCAGCATGTAGTTTCGTACCCACGTAGGAAGCAGTTGTATCTCGCCTTTTTAGGTCAAGGCAAGGCAAGCCTCAGGGAAAAACCTCCCACGTTAGTTCTTGCGTAATGTTTGGTTAGGGAAACAAGCCATGGTACGATTACTTCACAACACTGGCCTGAGACGATGTGGGTCGATTTGAAGCGTGGCTAGCGTTCACTTGATGGTTCATCTCGGTTTGTCAACATTAAACTGCATCAGCATTCTAACCATCTAAACTCAATGACTCAGATTCTCAAGCCATATGTAAACACGTTCATCGTGTAGCGACTTACTACATCTTTCCAATCCAAGTGGACCCTGTTTGATGTTGGTGGCTGTCGTTCGCTAGGCCCTACTTGAAAAATTTGTTGCAAACTTTTCACCATCAGTGCATGGTGCGGAGCGTTGTATTGGGGTGCTGCTTGTCTCGTTCAGTGGGTGTTCCTAGTTGCTGTGAATTTCAGCAACAGGACCATGAATAGTTCAAAAACATCCCTAAACGTATGCTCCCTTATTAAGAGATTTCACCGTGGGATTTCCCGTTCTATTCTATATGTGTCTGTACTGGGTGCGATGGTTTCAATGAAAACCGTCTTAGATCGTGTGCCTAAACGTTCAGATGTCTTCCTTTTACCGACGTGAATCCCCCTGTAATTTCGCCACGGAGGGACTGGACCTTACCGCGGTGTGACAGTTTGTGCACCACCCACTGAGCTGTACCCTGGAGTGCACCTGTACTCGCAGCCTCACACCAGATTGGTAAGCTGGTAGAGTTCTGACTCACACAGTCTCCTGGTCCTCCAGGATGAAGGTTGGAATGGTTATGGTGACTTGCTCCTTATATACATTTTTTACTGCTGTGGAGGTCCTACTACAATCGCCGGTGCCTTGGGTTAGACCTTTGAGCCAAAGGCTTTAGTTGAGGGCCCTCATCGTCTTATCTAGGTCTGCGCGTCTCGGTTGTATCATAGCCCACGCACAACCATGAATTTCACAAGTACAAATGACTTCATGTTACATCGGTGGTGCCATGGGCCATCAGTACTGGGCCCACTACCACAGGCAACTCACCCTGAGTAGCCAAACTATCAGGAAGGTCAGATTCCTGGAAGTAACCACTGAATGCCCGAAATCTGCTGAGACTCTCAACTCCGCTAGATGCTGGCCAGACAGACAACGCCCCCTCAGTATGCAGCGAGTGACAGCCTGGTATCAAACCCAGACAGCGCGAGATAGCGTTGGATCAAGGTCAGACAATGTCTCTCCAATAAAATAGCTTGAGGCCGTTGTATTTTCACACTTGCACGCACTCACGCTCTCGCATTCGCTTGTTTGGAATGAAGCTGTTGTGTTGCCTTCGTTGAGTCTTTTTCCGGCACTAGGCATTGTAGCGGGGTCAACAGTCGGATACAACAGATTGGCGGATCAGCAGATATAACACAAACTTACTGAACCCAGAACAGATATTTGACGATCATAACTAAACTAATATCTTCCGCTACAAAATCGCATCCTCGTAAGTTGGGATTGTTCATTACGAAGAGGCCTACTCCAGTTTACAGTCGAATGAAACTAAGGTGACATTCAGCAGTAGGTAGGTTTGCCTAGTTTGCGAAAGGGATGCAACGCCCACCGACACAGGCTTGTTACTGATAATAATGGAACTAGAACGTAGCCTGTATGGGAACTAATTAAAAGTTCAGTAAACATAGTCTGCCTGATCGCCTAAAAATCACTGGATTCCTTTTTTACGTAAGATAGGTTAGAAGCGAATGTCTTGACCTATTTTGGCTCGCAAAAAGAGCATTCAGGGATATTTTAGTTCCCCCCTCTTTCGATTGTTAGCCTTTGGTCTTGCTGTGCAGCGCCTCCATTATAAGCGACTGACGAGTGATTGGTGTGAATGCGGTGGGTCTCAGTCACACAAATAATAGTTCAGCGCTTTTATTGCAATGAATTGTCTCCTGTCCTGGAATGTTCCTTGAACTAGATTGTTTATATTCTAAGGCTGTCCGGTATGACCATCGGTACACCTCTACGGGTAGTGAGATCGATCTGAAGTTGAAATGTCCTCCACATGACAGTTTTCTGGAAAACGGAATGTCGAACAAGTTTGTGCTGTTGTAGATGTGGTAGGCAGCTCGTAATATCGTCTGCCCGATATCCTCGCTTGATGACCTCTGGTTAGTGTGCAACGTACCACAAATAATGAAGAGACCATACCATTTCGTTCACTGGTTAGAAATTCCAAACCCACTTAGTATTTTCACCGCGGTTTTCTGTTGGCACTTGGCACTGTGAGTTTCTAACTTTAGGTCCCTACTGCGTAATACTTTTGTGTGTTATGAGAAGGATTAGGGCAGCAAATTGGTGCAAAACGGCCGGACAAACGTAGAGTTTGAGCCCTGTTGCTATTCAGACCACTAATAGTTTTTTATTTGGTGGCAGCTCTTATGAACTATCTTTTTAGCCTTCGTTCACCTGGAATTCTGCTAAAATTAGGACCTGCTGCATCTGGTTGGATAAAGCTGACACAGAAAACTGTGTTTATCTAGTGTTTAACTGCATTTAAACAGCAATTTGTCAGACTTTGCTTCCTACAGTTGTGTGATACTTATGCGGTGAAACGACGCCATTTTTGAGTAGTTTTCGGTGTTCTTGGTATTTTATCTCTGATTTTAGCTCAGCGCTCTTACCTCTCAGGTTCTTTGAAATTCATGGCTCCAAAGGCAGTGGACTAATACCCGGCAAGGAAGTAACAGGGTGACCTGGCAAAGCTGACTAACTAACATTTTCATTCAGTTTTCACAGAGAGGCACTCAGCAATAACTAACTTCTTAGTTTGCAGGCTGCCCAAGTTTTCCGAGGATGTAGCTCACCCGACTTATAGACTCCTCCTGTGGTTCGCCACCTTGGTACTCTGCGTTGGGTTGGCTTCCTTTTCCAAAGGCTATTAGCCTGCGACGCGCGTTCACAAGTTGATCAACTAAAAGCTGTTCAATCCCGTTGCTCCTCTTCGTTCCTACTTTATATGGGGTCCATGACCATATCCATCGAATAAGTCAGTTATAAAAATATCCCGAAGTAAATGTTGTATTGAACCTGACGGGACGTATGTTATCCCATCGACGAGTCTTGTAAAGAACTTTCTCTTGATTGTTCTTTGGTGAGAAGTTACATGGTCTTTACCGTAACAAAAGTGAGGTTCTGATAATTCATGGTTCACTTGCAACACCAAATCTGTCATTCGTCTTGGTACGGTGACCCGCTCGAGTAAATTTCTAATGTTTCGGACAACTCTTCCCTGCGCTTGTGAATGAGTGTACATTATTTCAACTCTTTGTTAATTACGTATGGGAACAACTAGGCTAGTGCTTTGCCTGGACTATCGCAACATCCAACTGATGAACTAATACCCTCTTGTTTCTTGTTTGCTAGGACGCGAAACTCACTTTTCTAACACCCGAATTTAGATTTCCCCTGGTATCACGGACTGTCTCCTTGCTACCGTCCAAAGTGCTAACTTAGACCTGACCCTCCTGAAAACTCCCCCCATGGTTTTAGGTTTTTTTCGAATTCCTTTCCTTCGATCTTCGCTTGACTATTTCGTTTGGTTATCACCTAAGGGAAAAACCTGGCCCGATGTCCTACTCGGTGCACATTCTAGGCTATGCTGGGAGTTGAAATCCATTCGACTGACAGGCGAGGGAAGCGTGTTGCCACTACTCCCTCAGCGGAGGGTGGACATAAAAAAATCACGTCACAACAGGTAAGCATCTCCACATCATGGTAGCCGAGGGTAGTTTAACCCAGCTTCCGTTATCGAATTCTACAGCGGTCTCAAGAAGGTAGACGGCATACGAATTGTGCTGTGTCAGTACTTAGGACAGCGTCGTTCTAGCATTTCATCAAAGCGTGCTATTTTTATACTCATCCTGGAGAGCCGATGAAGGAAATAACTGTGTTTGAAGCCAGCTCACCGAGTGACCTCATCACCAGCAAGAAGCTACAGTGTGATGTCAATTGTAAAATGGCTGAATCACTCGCTCTTGAATTCCTGGTGAATTAATCGGCACTCCTAGTAGCTGTGCGTTTATTTGTGGCGACACTACTTCTAGGCGAATACCTACTAGAGAGAAAACAACAGGTAGTTTTGGGCATCCTCGCACATAGGCTGGTACCGTTACTTCAAACGGATTTACCTTAAAGTAACCATTACGGCATTGAGTTTAATTATTGGCGTTTCATTCTTTATTACGAGATTTGGCTGTGGAGGTCTGCCAGGCTTTCAATACGGGAAAACGAGTTATATTTGAACGTCTTCGATTTGATCTGCAAAAGACTTCTCATTCTGCACCCAGGTAACTAGCTACATTAGTTTCATTGAAATCCTCACTACTCAGACTTAAGATATACCTTTTCATCCTCAGTTTCTGATTGCTGATCTGTTTGGCGGAATCATGCACCAAAGCTCACAGTCAGGCGCTGATACGAACAACAAGCCTAACCCGCACATGGTCTGCCAGAGGATCGGGCCGCTTGCCAGTCCAGCATCAAGCTGAGCTCTGAGTGGCCATCAGTTTGGCGCCAACAGCCAATCATGAATCAGTATCCGCCGAATGCTGGTTGGCAATCTCGCGTCCAGAAGGCGTCCGAATTTTCAGAATATCGCCTCATACAGTTTAAATACGGCGCACTGTACATGTTTTTCAACTTTGTGCACCCTTTGTGGTTCTTTTGCTGAAATGGCTAGCTTGAGGAGCATTACCTTTATTGCACGCTCTGGCACCAGAATGTCTTCAAATAACTACGACTCGGTTTATCGGCATTCAGTCAGTAGTAGTAGGTTAAAAATTATACTTCCTTCCTTCGAAATGGCTAGGCTGAACGCCAGTTCAGTTGCTGGCGTCCTAGACGAACAGCGACAGTGGGTTACCCGATGCTGGTGCTGTGGGAGGGAATTGAATTGTGGCTGTAAGTTCCCATGAGGCTACAACACAATTACATTTTTGGTGCACACCGCACGCACTTCTAAGAAGCTGTTTATTTAGAGTTATTTAATGCATCAGAGTGAGTGAGGGTAGGTTCTGACCCGTGTGCTCACCTAGGAATGGGTCCGTAGAATAAGTCCAGTCGGTCCTTATTGAGTAGATGCTCCATAACCTCCACCTCTGTCCTGGTCACATTCCAAATGTCGACTTCTTTATTCCGCTGACAGAATCATTGTCTGCCTTCGTTTTCCTTCCAGCTATTCGCACTTACCTGATGGCATTTGACTAAGAAATGGACAAACCTAGTTGCACTGTTTGCACCGTGGTCAGTGCAAAGTACAAATGTCCTGTCTGTTTATCCGGCTAGTGAGTCTCTATACGCCATAACATGAGAACGTTTTTCCCAGTTGTTCTGTCCCATGCTACAAAGAGCATAAAAGTGGCGAATGTGTTCCACCGATCGCAAAAACACCAGTCGTGACCGAAGAATACGATGAGTTTGAGGAGTTTGAGCTCGAAGATACCACCGGAGTAGACTACGTTCCGCTTCGAAAGCTGGAATTACTTCGTAAGTTGTGACTGTTGTACTTTGTAAACATTACGCAGGTCATTCAAAGCACTTAAAGGATCTGTTGTCGAATCCACATTTGCGCTCCTATTTACAAAACATTGACAATTCACGAAGACCTGATTTAGCTATGGAGAAAGCAATGCGGGAACCTCTCTTCATTGAGTTTGCCGACGAATGTCTGCGGATTATCCTGGATGACCAACCGAAATAGCTTGCTGTTCTTGTATGCTGCAGTATCAAGTTTGCACAACTAACCTCTGTGTTTGTGATTTGCTGACCAGTTTATTGGTTCACAATGCGGCATTTATTTGTGATTAACTAAATCCACTGACTGATGAGACCTCTGTGCTGTGATTCCGTATTTGTTGATTTGTGGTTAACTGAGGGAGAACTGTGCGGCTTCGTTTGGAACGACACTCAAGAACTCGAAGTACTTTGTTCAGAATTCTCGTTGAGCCTCGTGTTATGAGCAATGAAATTTGTGTCTCCGTTTGACGGTGTTCTTTCAAAGATTGGTCTACACTTAAGTTTTTTGCATCAAATACCACGTGATGCCCAATTTGTTTGATAAGATGCGTCCACATGCTTCACCTTTCACGATGCTGCGTCCCTCTCTTCTGAAGGGGCCAACTCTATCAACTGATTGTGTAGAGTGTAAAGCATTAACGGTGCTTATAATTCGACTACATCCTTCAGAGGTATCCCGAAATTAAGTCCCATTGATAGAATTCACATGGAAGCTCTAGAAACTGATCCAGTTGTGTCGGGTCTTTGCAGAGAATGGTATATAAGCATGAGTCGCTCAGGGGTTGTTGAAACTGTATTTGGCGTCCTCTTGGGTTCGTTTGACGCTGTCACCCCGGGTTTTTTCTAATTGGATTTTATACCAAAGAGATTTGGTTGAAGGTGATGTGGAAACGCTGATAATTCCATGCATATTTGCTTAGTGTAGTTTTATAAACGGATCCATGTAGAAGCTGGTAAGCTGTGCCAAACGGCCGTTGATTATTGGAAGCCTGCTCTTTATTAGCGGTCGGATATGCTTTGCTGGAAACTGGCAAGACTGACCACAACTCTCCTAGAACTTAATCATTAGTCCACAGCGTAATCGCAACAGACGATCATCGGCCTGTGTGACATACACCGGGAGTTTTCGATGCACTGAATCATTCTTTTATTGGAGAAATCTGTACGGGGTTTGAAGGCGCTTTTTTCGTCACAATCTGGAAAGTCTTCAGGTGAATAATGAACCGCCACCCTCCTACTTTCATGTTTTATCTCGTACCTTGTATAGTCCGATAACAAAGCTATCTACCTACAGTATCATTAACGATTGTTTAGCAGACTTCTAATAAGTTTGAAGCAGAGACTATTTTTTTACTTTTGAGCCTTCTCGGAGCAAAAATCTTACATACACAAGTGTACTGGGCGATATTTTCACGTTCGATGATCGACCTGATCCTGAAATCTCAATCGTCCCAGCGCCTCTGATTCTACTGAGACCCACCAAGCGGATGTGGATATAACTTTCGGTTTTTACTTTGAGCATCACGCGTTTGCACAACGCCTTCTGAAAATAGAAGACATCCATCGGATAGTGATAGCGCGTCGCGCCGGTTGAGTAAGATATTGTAGAAAGGTATCTGGCCATTGACTGTGGTGGTATTTGATGACTTACTGCAGCTAAGGGTCTTAGTTAGTAGCGTGGCCAACCATGTCAGCGGTCGTTTCGAGGGTGCGAACTGCTTCTGACACTAAGCTGTTCACCTCCATCTCCAAGGTACTTTTTGCGACTACAATATCTTCTGGTTCTGGCCTGCTTGAACCAGTGTGACGCAGCGGTGCGTCATCTGTTCGAGGCCAGTGGTGGGCTTGTACTTGATGTTGAAGTCGTATCCCAGAAGGAGACTGGCCCATCGTTGGAGAAACTTGACGGTATACACCGAATTTCCTTTCGTCGAACCAAAGACAGTAAGCAGCGGCTTGTGATCGGTCAGTAAGGTAAACTGACGGGTGTAGAATGTTTTGTGGAATTCTGGACGGCAAACCCGATTGCCATCCGATGGTGGTTCGGCTGGTGTCAGGGATCAGGCGGCATGTGTAATGGCTTTCTGGCTGCTGTTTGGAAATACATGCGAAATCACTGTATCAGTCTCACGGTTCGAAGCGTCTGACGCCACAACGATTTCCAGTGACGGATCGTAGGGGGTTAGAAGCAAATCGGAGCTCAGCATGAATTCGACGGAGTCCAGAGCGCTTTGGCATTCTTGTAACCATGCCAACTTGTGTCCCTTGGTGAGTAGTTCGTTCAATAGGCCTCGGAGGCAATGCATGGCCGACCGAAACGAGCTGTAATGACTGTTGCGAAAGCCTATAACAATAGTACAATAATTAAAGCCTACTGGGAAATGAGATCCCACACTTATCTATGATGGATTTTTGGCTGCTTTTTCTTCATTTCGTAGACTCATAATGGAATGCTGGACGCTGTGTAACTGAGATCACTCCTTCTTGTGAGTAGGATGATCAGTATTTGAACGAAATGTGCCTGAAATCTCGTTTCAGTCTTTCGTTCGCACACTAGTTTAATGGGTTATAGATGCAATGAGGTAATCTTTATCGGTAATCTGATTCGCTAGCTCGTTTTCAGTCGCAATCAGGTTGAGCAATGTTATTCCCGTGGTCAAGCCGAGACAAGTGGTTGCTGGCCGTTTCCGAAACTATCAGACCAGGTTCGCAAGATTGCGACCATGATTTGGTCAGTCATTCTGCAGTTCTAAGGGTTCACGTTCGCACTCGTGAAGAACATTGTCGACTTAGTTGGAACTGCAGCGAGGCATCGGTGTTGAACAACAATGTCAAGATGTCGATGATGGCATATGTTGAGCCAATCTATGCAGCTCTTGGCCGAACGATAAAGTTTTCAAACTTCTGAGAGTTCGCGGTTTCCAGGCTCCCTGGGTTTACGTGAAATGCGCACATCTGTACAGTACTTATCGGTTTTTCAGCAAGATTGGTTTCACTCTCATAATCTCAAATCTCCATCAAGAATTCCCTAAATCTGCTCACAATACCGTAAACCTAATTGTCGACATGAATTTCGGGGAATTAGTGGTTTGATTCTCGAGAGTTATTCATCACCCTTCATTATGAATGCGTGTTAACTCCGTCAGAAAGAATTAATGAAATGTAGACTCGTCCACTCCCGGATTACTCTTCCAATATTACAGCATGGTTAGCAAAACCGTTATTAAATCTGTCAGATTTATTGTTCCAGCATTCTTTTTCTTTCCCACACAGACTCCGTTATTAATTCAGATGAACAGTCTACCAGATAAGATTCATTTCCTTCAACATTCAGATATTGGAAGAAATTCAACTATCCGCATTTTTACAAAGTTATCTCAGTTTAATTAACATTCTGCTGTCGCAGCTGTTTGTAGGAGAGTTGGATCTGTTACTTGAAAAGGATGTGCGTCGATTTGCGAGTTAAATATTTGGGTTCAGTATTGTTTTCAGTTCGTTCAACTGTAGCACACTTTCGGTGCCTAACTGCCATGTCACCAGAAGGAAGCACGAGGGCTGGGATACTGCCAGGTTGCCCAAGCCTAGACAGGGGAAGTCGAGAGGAAGAGGTCGGATTCGAACCGCGAACCTTCCGGACATGGCAATTCGCGCTCTTACCACTGAGGTATCTCGCCGCTTAGTACTAGACCTTTAAGATATGGTATGATTTTCGACCACATATTGAATGCCTATTGCTGTAGGAAATCGCTCTTGCAGCTGTAGCTGAATTATGCAGCCCGGTGCAAGTGTAAAGTGTTCCTGTTCTGCAAAGCGCCTTCAAAGAATACGCTAGAAGCGCGTGCGATTGAGACCCGCCCCTTCTGGTAACCGTACACATCATTGACCAAATCGACCTTTGCTATTATGGAGTGACCAGACGATTTTGATGCCACGTCGCGTCGTTAAGTGGGTCATGTGGCGGTGCGGTGGCTGAATGGAGTATTAGTCGTCTGGATGCTAATATGAAGACGCGCACAAAGTGGGGATGCATGTCCGCATCACTCTCGCCTGAACAGTACTCTTGCCGTCCTGGCGCAACTACTCTGGTGAATCCACACCAAATTGTAAATGTACTGGAGCCCGTTTCGCTCTTATTAGAGCGTCCACTAGTGCATATCCTCGGCCGTACTGGGGCTAGAATTCCGAACATCTGAAGTACGGGGCAAGAGTGTTACCACTACTCAACCAGCACATGCGAGACACACTTGAATTATCAGATTTGAACAGGTAGACGTGTTCACGCTTCGGCGATGCGATTGGTTCGTCTGACGGCTCAGTAGCTGTCTTGGTTGTGTCAACCGATTGATCCGCTTGTCAGGACTTCGCAGTTGCGTCCAATGTGTGCCGGTGAAGGGTTAGTAAGACGCTCGCCTCGCGTGTCAGATGTTTGGAGTTTAAACCCCGGCACAGCCATTGCATATGCACTGCCAATGAGCTCTGATAAAAGCGAATCCTGAGTCCGGTGTTTTCCCCAGTTTGGTGTGGGATCACCAGAACAATTGAACCAGGACTGCAGGATTGTTCAAGTGAGATTGATGTGAACGTGAACTCTACAAATCTCCCAACCGCCTACAAATGAAGTAGGGATAGTTCCAGTCAATGCAGCTGCATTTCTATAAACCCTGCTGCTGTTTGGGTAACTCCATCCAGCAAATCTGTAGAAGTCGTGGATTAGAATTGCCAATGCCCCAGTGTTTTCCACATGGTGTCTGCATGAATAGAAGTAATGCTCACAGGTATAGAAGCCCTTGCTTTTTGACAGTTATTGTCACTGGAAATATTTAATCCGTACACAACGTATGCTCCATAAAAATCTTCGAATGCTTAGAAATGGCGAAATAATTACGGGTTTTTATTTTTATTACCACAGGGAAACCATAGCTTTATGGTACTATTTCCTGAACCTTTCCTGAACATTTTGATTGCATTGAATGTGTTGCTGTTACCACTATCAAGCAGAAAACTGAATGATATGCAAATCTATGTAAGTGCAGCATTGAAGTTCCTCCTCGGGGAGCAATTATTCACCTGTAATATACGGTAGCGACTCCACAATGAGGGTAATTAATATCACAACAGTGTGCAGCTATAAGTTGGATTCGGTAGCAATCTCCCCTTCTACTGAAGCGTTGGCTACCAAGTGCAGTTGACACAGATTGGCGGGGGACCCACGTCCTGCCACAATACAGTCACAGCTTAACAGCTTCTAAGTATGAACGAGTACATGGCAGGAGCACAGAAGATTACCTGAAGAACTTCCCAAAGATTCTCGCACTGCTACGCTTGGGCATGTTGAAAATGGGTTCGTGGTTGGTTTTGTCCACTTCCACTCTGCTTTTTTTGCCGCGAGCATCAATCGGCAGCAACGGCCTTGTCGCTTCAGCGTAGTGGTATTTCATAGCGTCTTCTCATTCACGACAGGATAGCAGTACCTCCATCTCCTTGAAAGCAGGTTTTATCGTTATAGTGTACTCTTACCACGTCACCTCTGCTGACATCCCGCACCGTCTTGTATGGGGTATAAAATGGGAACAGTGAATTCCCTTTGGCATTCGACTCGTGACTGAACATTCAACTTTCCAAACTACTAGCCACGAGGTTGCAGGAGCGGAACTTCGTTGGGTTTCGTTAGGTGCGAATCCCAATTAGGATGAAAATGCTATGTAGTGCTTTTCAGCATAGAATGGCCTCACTTACAGGAAGAAACCTTAATTAAGACTTCTCTAATCTCTTCAACCTACCAACAGTCAATACGTAACTCAAGGGAGGAATAAAATTCACCCGATGAATGAAATTTTCACTCGAGGAGTCAGTCAGCAAGTGACCGCCTAGTGTGGTCATTGACTGAAACAAAGTCAACAAAAGTTCACATGCATTGCAAGTGTCCGGTGAGGACTGCCGCAGTTAGGGTCCATCGGAGAGAAGGCCACACTCAGCTCACGCATTCAATGAAGCAATATCCCGCTAGATAAACAGATAGCAGCGTTACGGCAACCAAGCGATGAAACCAATCCCCGTCGGTTAAGTGGATGTTTCATTTCATACTCAAAACACCCTTACAGTCAACCACCATAGTGATGGGTAAACGAGTGACTTTTGCTTGTCAGACCCAACAAAAGTCTGCTGCCTGCGTGGTACTGACAGAATCTGAGACCTGTGTCAAGAGGGTCACTTGAGATCTTCGTGTCAGCTCAGCATCCCTCGCCAATGTTACGTTCCCGCCTTGCTGTACTTATTCAGTATAGTTTTGACTAAGCAGTCGTAAATGGGACGTGTTATTCTGCAGCCTAATCGTGACAGATGTAATCATTTTAGATACAAATGAAAAGTGTTTCATACAGGGAAATGAGTGCTCAATACAGTGCTGTTCTTATCGAGTTCTTGGAGTTATTTTGAGAGGGTTGTCCTACAGTCAGGGATTGTCGGTTCGCTAATAAGATTATTGCATGTTTGGGATTAAGGTTACTTTACAAGAGCCCTCCGTATCCATTGGATTGATATCTGGATAGCAGCCGCATGGTGCTGCGACAAGCAATGGAAACTGTTACATCCACTGATGAGTCCCCTATGGAATCTCAGATGCAAAGTGTGTAAGCAAGATGGAGGTTCGAATATGGCCAGTCTCTTTTTGGGAATTCATCCATACACCAACTTCCATTCTTCAACAAGCTTACTGCGAAACACCAGAAGAACACTTTGGATGTTATTTGCAGCTGCTGAATACATTATCATATTCCGTAAATTGTACGCTTTTTGCTACTTGTTCTCGAATCCAAAAGACTACTGCAGAGTTGATTATTTATACCACCGATACTATAACAGTCATTCGCTGTATTGAATCCTGCTGCAGGGAGATACCACCTGATTATTTTACGGCGCGAGTTAACAGCTACAGTTCCAAGCTTGTAGTCAGGTAGGTTTCGTCATTATGCTTGGTAGATTACAGACACAGTTATCTGCCACGCTCCGGTGATCAATCTGTACATGGTCACATGCCTAGCTGTCAGCTATTCAGGCTTTTTCATCGAACAGACCAATATTGAATGGTGAAGGCAATTCTGCATTCACGTTCCAACAGTGAGGGCCCAGCAGAATTCTGGTGAAATACAAATATTCAAATGCAATGTTTTTAAGCGTAAAATAATGACGGATTTTCTAGTGTTTAGTCAACGGGCATTTAGGTATCACATGAAAATGCTGTTTAGGCGATGTCCGTCAACGGGGACGCTGCACGAGCACGCCACTGTAGGATGGAAAAAAAATACGCAAATTCCTCCCTCAAGCACTCGAGCGAATAACAGATTCTTTTTTATGAGAACGGCCATACTGTCAGGTACTCCAACCAAATCCCCCATAAACTCCGGACAACAGATTCACGAGCCTTAATGTGACCACGACGTGTTTTGGTTTGACGGGCCAGGCCATAAAGTTTCTGAACTACTCATGAGTAAGCAAACGGGTCAGCAATTGGAGTGCTGAATTCCTATGCCGAAATTTTCCTGAAACCGTAATTTCAGACGATAAGTTTCGAGCATTATTTTCAACCCAAATTTCAGTGCTTTCATGGCCTACAACTTCAGAATTTCGGCCAACTCTAGGGAGCTTTGATCTACTGGAATATAAGCCCATTATTCAATTCACTGCTTGTCATTTTATTCTCGAATCCAGACATTGTGTGTACTGTGTGCTGCACAGGAAAAGAAAAAGTGAGCTCTGGAGTTCATCACATGTTCTATAATACATAAATTCATACATACAAAGAGATCTGGTAGCCTGAGGGAAATCAAATGCGCTTCTTCCACTGGGCTATGAGATTCGGCCAAAACAGGTCGGCTGAACCGCAAGCTGGACAATTACCACACAAGGGGATCAAGTAATCCGGCTCTTGATCGTTATTAGTTGAGCGTGCAGTCAAATGTCTTGCAAGACAAGTCATATGCCATTGACCTGATGGACACAGTGCTGGACAGGTTAGTGGGACGGCTTCTTCGGGAGGAGCAGCAGGCTGAAAGGGAAAATTGCAATAGAATGATGACTCGACTGTTAGGGAAAGCATCCCAGAGGTCATAAAAAAACGTAAATTGATAAGTCGTCTCCCGGTTCAATAATGAAGAGAATTTTGATACGAAAACAACATCGACCAAATTCAACAAAGACTGGTTGCTAGATCGTCAAAATCGCGTAACTAAGGCGGCAAAATAATGACTTTTGAGGAATAGCTGTCTAAAGCATTCGAGTGTGGAATTTTGTAGTCTTGGACAACACGATAAAAGCCGTGAGCGACGGAAGTATTGAATCCGTGATGACATCCCTTTACTCATTAACTACTCGGTCTCAAATATCTGATCTAACCCATCGAATCAATGAGATGGAACTAAGGACTTGGAACGTAAGTGACGATCAGAAAGACGTGGGCTTTGCACTATGCTTGTCCATCTCCTTAACTTTTCCGGTGCGGTCAGGTTAGGGTCACAAATTACGCTTGACCAGAGGAAGTAATGAGTAATATTTTCCCTCTCGTGAAGTTTCACACCAAGAGTGAAGAGCGAAAAATCCAAGTTATTGAAATGCCAGCCGGCTTTTCAGTCTTGAAACTTCTAACACGATGACACATTTCTCAAGGGATTTACCTCATTGAAAAGACGGATGAATCTCGATAAAAAAGACATTACATGATGGTAGTTGAATAGACCATACACAAAATAACGGCAAGCACGACATGAGGTTTCAACTTACGGAAAATTCCACACCACAGATACCGCAGGCTTTCAATTGAGGCAAAGGGTCTCGGGACATTTTAGATTCTCCTGGGTGTAATGGTCCAAACACAACGGGCATGTGCAACGGCGGAACGCATACCCCATCAAACTCACGAAAATATCTCTGGTTGATCCACCTCACAATTAGACCAAGTCGGTTCCATGGACCTGAAGACAGCATCACGTTGAGCACACGAAGTCGATAATCAAACGGCGACTCTTTGGGTCGCCGAGGAGAGACTAAATGGGCGAGTCTACGAGACATATTTGGATTTTGCCATGCCCATTCGAACTGTAGAAAAAACAGGAAATCATACAAGGCGACCCTTACCCGAAGCGCCGAAATGTCATTTGGGAAGCCATGAACAATTAAGACCATATCCCAAGGCCCACGCCCAGCCGTTGATTTGGCACCCCCTTTGATTCGGCCACCATTATGTTGCCGAATTCGTCTATTGGGATTCACCGTGAATCCAATATACGTCCTTCCATGAGCGGTGGGGTTCAATGAAACCAGAATGTAACATCCGAAAAAACAAGGAGTTTCTTCGTGGACGAAATCCGAGTTATCATCAAAGCATTCAAGGCCGTTCATTTATGGCCCAGTGGGCGATAAAATGATGGTCTACAGTGTACGAAAATGAGACAGAGTTATGGCCATAAAGACATCCTGAGACCATCGAGAAGCAAAACATTATTTACAGCAGAAGAGTAAATGCGATTTGGTAGCTTTATCACAGTTGGGGCTTCCTCGGTCAGGTGCAAGTGTCTTGTTCAATCTTTGGTCTGATCGAATTCTTCTTACCCACCGGACGGTCATAATTTTTGTCGTCATTTAGCGGTTGAATTAATCCGTACTCAAGAGTAGACCTTTTGGGCCCACCAAGAACTTTATGTTTGTTCTTGTCTCGGTTTGGGCGGTTTGCTGGAGGTGGAGCATCCCTCTGGTGGCATAGCTGATACGTGTCAAGTGAATGATATGAATGAACTAACTACCTGCTTAGTTAACAGGCCTAGTATCACCTGAGCGATAGTGGGTGTGTTGTGAAGTAATGCCGATCAGAGGAACAATGATGAGAGAAAAACGCTCTAGTGTACGAACCTATTCTAGGAGAAACTATTTTATCGTAATTTTTGGTTACTAGTGCACCGAACTGTGTAACAACACGAGTTACTGGGACTGATAACTGCAACTAACCAATGGCTTGCGATGATAAACGTCCGGCTATGTGGTGGTAAACATATCAGGAGCGGATGCGGAGTGAATATGAGGAGAGATGCTTCTGTTGATAATTTCATGAATCTTCTCCAGCTATTGAATAAATCACTCAACTACTGGTCAAAAGATTCTGCGAATGAGTAGTTGGTGTCTTTTAGGATTGGAATAAGAGTGATTACTTGCAAATGGTTGGGGTTGGTTTGCGAGTTTTGCAAGCGACGGCCCATTTTTGATCACGCCACGCATGTTGTAATGCAAGGGAGCAAGGAGCGTACACTATAGCTGAATGATCTTCTTGGAAGCAGCTCTATCCTGAGGGAAAAAGAGTACTTCGTGGTGCATCCAATCTGACGTCAGCGTCAGGTACGTTTGATAAATAAAATAAATAACTTTTGGCTGACTAGAATATACACGTTGCATGGAATCAAGCATGCAATAAGTTACAGGTTACGGGGGTTAGTTCTGGAGCAAAACAGTGGTTAATGATCAAGAAGGTGCGATCAGGCTGATCTAAATGGCCTATTGAATAATAGAACGATATAGGAATAGGCGTAAGGGTAAGTGAAGTCACAATGGAGCAGCTTTTGTAATTTTAAGTGTCGTTTCTGCTGGAGGTCAATTAGTGACAAAACGTTTGCAGGCCAATAGCCAATGTGGGCGAACAGATCAACGTGCATCTGACCACCAACTAATGTTTGGACCAGATTAGAGGGAAAAAGTCACAGTCAATTCTTACACCTGTTGTTCCTTTTTGAGAAGAGTGCACTCGCAAAACACATCGCGCTCACTTTTGAAACAACCATGAAAACAGAATGGAAAGAAAGGAAGGTTAAGTATCTGGTGTGAAGAAGTCCAATGTTCTAAAAGAAAACGATTACGAATAAGGTTTTTTGCATCTTTGTACGGTACTGAAATAACTAAAAAAACCGAGCATCGTGCTGTGTTAGTGCACCCTCAGAGGGCTTGATTCAGAATTCTTTGAAGCCTACGGCACGACGGGTGAACTGTATCTACGATACCTGGCTAACAATTCGGATCGTGCGCCCACTAGGACCCTGCGCGGTTTTGCTTACAGGCCTTTCAGCCACGGACAAGCAGGATCACGCGGGCCCTGTCCAGATAGACGTGAAGATTCCGCAGCACTCGGTTTGATGGTAACCGTTTTCAGTTCAGGTTCTCTTGTCATGATCTGTCCCTCTGTTCTTGGGTAGAACGTGGTGGGGTGGGTACGTCCGGTGTTCTAACGATTCCTAACGGTTATAAAGGGCAAGATCACGTGCCGCGTCACTGCGTGGTCGAGATTGCCAGAAAATGTATTGTGCTCCGGGGACATTGTTGATTGAAGGTTTGAAAACGGTAAGGTCCTGACGACAGAAAGTCTTCGGAAGCTGCTCCAACATGGTAGTTTGCGCATTGGCATAATATCTTATAGTACACTCATGTATATATATATATACATATACAGTACAACACTGGCCGTGGCAGGAAGTATGGACCAATCAGCCAACTAATTTTTTTCATACGAACTTTCACAGAAATGCCCCCACTGGGACTCTCAGCCTTAAATTGCCACCCTGCAGTCACCATTACAAACAGCGCCTGAGTGGATAGTTTTTGGCCATCCAGTGAATGTCACGGACAGTAATAATCCAATTAAAAATTCAGCCCGCGTTTCTTTACTTTTTAAAATTGGATCATTTCACATGAGAAAGCACTTTATAGCCGCTTACTACAGATTCCGCTTTGCAATAAACTTTACGGAGTTTTTCACGAAAATAATTTATGTGTTAATATAATAGTCCGAGAGACAAAACACGGCGTGTTCGACGAAATCAGCGAAAATGTTAAACAAACTAAAACTTGTAGTAGAACGGTTCCAAAACCTAGAAAAACCTACGGTAGAATTCAAAACACAAGCTTTCATCATTAGCAAATTAGGGAAAATGAGATTTTAATCCATACGTTCTGCTCATGAGATCATAAGAATTGACTTTGTGTTTTCTCCCGTTTGCCAAACGTGCCATACGTTCTGCTCATGAGATCGTAAGAATTAACTTTGTGTTTTCTCCCGTTTGCCAAACGTTTCAGAGTGTCCAAACTTAGCCCACGTAAATGAGTCCCGTCGTCTTCTTCATAGATAGGCACAAAATGAGGTTTTGTTAGTAGCGCAAAATAATCGAAATGAGACTCATTTTTTGAAATGTCCTCTCTCGTCTTAGGCAGTTTCATCCGAAGGCTCCTTTCGAAGCTGCTTCTCCGTGTACAATCAGTCAAAGTATTTCGAATAGCTGGAAGTTTCACCGAGGGACGGTTATCATGTGTCAATCGTTTTGGAATCTGCCCCATCCTTCTAAAATGTCGCAATGATTCCTTTTTGTAGGCACTGGTGTAAGGTAGTAAATCTGTAAATTCCGACAGGGTCCCACGATGATTCATGGATGATGCCGACAGTTAATTGGTTCGGTACACCCAAACAAGCTTTCTGTCGTATTTTCAACAGCGTGTACAATCCCACCTCATTTATTGATTGTTTGTTTGAACTCTGAAGATACGTGAAGCTCATCAGGTGACTTTGCACTATTTGGTACTTACTTAACCCACCTAGATTATTCGGCAAATATTGTACAAACATTCGTATACATATTGCGGTGCGGTTTCTTCCGGCATGTGGACCAATAAATTCCTGAGTACTTCAAGGTGTCACTTGGTCAATGGCGTGTCCTTACCGGAATACTTATTTTGATCTCACTCATCGATGCTCGCGAAGTCGGTTAAAGGATTGTTTCCAAAAAGCTTTCTGTGCGCGCCACTGGATAGCAACGCACACTGTTCATGTCACAGCTATATATCTAAGAGATATCAGCCAGAGTATAGAAGTCGCTTGTTCTATCAATCATGGAAGCCGACTGCTACTGTAACCCTGAGGATTGAGTGTACTAGCTTTAAATCCCACTAAACATTAAATATGCGACTGAGGATATTCCCCTTGAAAATGCTCTACTAACTCAATTCAGCAACGGAGTTGGCCAGCTTATATAAAAATAGTTCCGTTGCTTAGTGAATGAAGCAATGCTGGTTTTGACGTTTGGAATTGTACGTCAACACCAAGCTGTATCACACTTGTCGCGTTAATTGTTACATCACATGACGGCAAATGTGGAATTCAGCGTGATCTCATGGAGGTCTGTTTTGGGAGTATCTAGCAAATCCTCGAACTTCAGCATAAACGCATCAGCTGTCCGGTAAACCAACACCACGCAATAAAATGAAATCATATGAAAAGACCCATATTCAAACCTCCATGGTGTGGTGCAACTCGAACCTATGTGCAACCCGCTGATATGTGTAATCTAGCCATCAACTTATGTCATCATCCAGTCATTACATAATCTGTACAAAAAAGAATACATGCGCATTAAAACACGGACTCGGATATCCACATGATGAACCAAGCGACATCTTGATCGGTATGAATGAACAAACAAGAACTTAGCTACTGTTGAATTGAGCAAGTTGTGCATAACATTGTTCTAGGCTTCTCCCGACGGGACAAATTGGAAAATCATCATCATCATCAGCTGTAAGAACCCTTTACTTGTCGTACAGTGGTTGTAGCTGCCACAGTTTTGTTCATCGATGATTTGGGGCGGTGAGGTAGGTAGCTACGCAATGGAGGCGGGAGCTGATAAATTGGTGCACAGATACATCACTGTCTGTGGACTGTTAAGTGGGGGGTTGGGAAGGGAGCTACGCATTGAAGGCAATAGCTTGGATGCACGAGCGCCATTGCAGGCGCGACTGGGCCATGTCTGACAATGTCTCTAACCATTGATGTGGCCCGTCTCAGGGTACCCATCCAGGAAGACGGCAATGACCAGCGCAGCTGAGTTTGCTGGTAATGGCTTTCATACTTCGCTGCCGAGTCATTGTTTGACCGCCTCTGGCTCTGAAGTGTGTGAATTTCTTTCGGTTTTTCACTTTACTCTCAAGTTCCGATGTGACCTAGTTTATCATGACTAGCTGCATGCTGACCATTGCAGACACTGGCCTCACCCAACTGTTATGATAACCTCGTAGAATATGAGCTACATGGTTGGTGCTTGAAAACATTGGGCGTATTCATTTTCGCCGGCGTTGAATCTTGCACTGCGCTTTGCATCACTTGTACAAGTGGACAAAATTGTGAACGATGCATAAACCAAATTGGTCTTAGACAAAACACGCATTGTTTGCTACGTGGAATGAATTTGTAAGAGTATCTGTCCTTTATTCTACGGGAACCTAAATAGACAGAAGTTCGACGCAGTTAACGTGGTGCCTCCCAAAAAAGATGTACCCGGTTTGTGGGAAATCAATGTCGTTCTGGCGGGGACTCGAGCTGGTCTCCCTAGCCTGCCAGACGAACTTAGAAAATTGAAATGATACCGTTATTCGAGCTAAACAAGGCACTGCATCTGTTAACAACCCCATCAAAATTTCTTTCAACAAGTCCACATTACCAATTTTCCAATTTTCACACAAAACCGAGCTCACACGGCCGCGATTGGAAACAGTATCATTTGGGCTGAAGTCGAACTTTTCACCAGAGAAATGTAACAAAATTTGTAAGCAAGTGCGTCTGGAAAACTTCAAAGCGGATAAAACTTCTTAAATTAACCAAATTTTTGGTGACAGAAAATAACCACACAACCGAAATATCCGATGTTTCATGGTTATACCAAAAAGACACGATAATCCTGGAATACGAAAAGATGGTATCTCTGTAAGAACAGTCATGTGCGTGCGCAATTCAACACACCACAAATTTCCATATTTGCTGCTGAAACCCCCGGACCTGATAGGCAAAACTTGATCTCGTCTCCGTCGAAAGGATACTGCTGAACTGCCTGGCACGGTGAATAACATCATGATGAATATTCTTAGTGCACTATTCATAAGGTTGCTGAAAGTTCTTCGATAGCCCACGACCGGTTTTGCCCTCCTTGGGGCTCATTAGCTAGGCGCAGTCCCCGAGTTTCAGTCAACCTTATGCTCTACTTGAACACAAATTGCACGAAATTAGCTAAATACACTCATTTGCAAACAAATTTGATTTTGCTAGAGACTCACCTGGAACCCAACTGAATCTCGCGTTTGTGATGCTTCCAGGCAACTGAATGTGCCGTACCAGGCTGCTACGATATTCGAGATGTCGCGAAGCGTGTATACTCGTAATGCACTACTCATAAGGTTGCTGAAAATTCTCCGACAGCCCACGACCATTTTCGCCCTTCTTGGGGCTCATCAGTTAGACGCAGTCCCCATCATGATGTTTTCCCAGAAGTTATTTTCTACAGAAGATGATGCTTTTTAAAAAAATGTATTCATTCACAAGACTACTGGTTCATTGTATCGCGCTGTTCCCACGCATTTTATAGAACAACTGCTCCCAACAGGCCAAATTAAACACCTAATTTCGCGCTGTACAAACGAAAGTTTTGCTGTACAAGCAATTGGTTGAGGAAATTTTCGTCAATCATGTCACAATAGTTTCTGCTTGACCTCGATGTGGCGAGGAAATGTGAATCAAACAAATGTTTGAATTTCTTGGATATATTTGTTTGTAGACGGGTCTTCTAGGAATATTCTATCTAGCCCATGGCCAATTTTAGTTTCCCCAATGTAACTCCAATGAAGCAGAAACTCACGCTGGTAAATTTGATTCTTCCGAATGAGGAGAATGTGCATGCAGGATCAGACAGACGGAGAAATATTTAAGGCGAACCCTACTGCCAAACGGTTATCTAAAACGCCGAATTGAGATTCAGAGTAGAGTACAAACAATAAAAAGCAGAAGCATTTAGCTAACCACAATTAAAAGCTAACACTTGAAGATTTTACACAAGATGCAGGCTTATATTTGCAGCCGAACCATTGAAGGATTTGTTACACACAAACATGAACCTGGGCCATCTAAACTCTCTCTTTCATATGTGGTCTACGATTGCTTTGGTGGAGGCGCCCTTACTGCTAGGACGGACAGACAGACGTCTAGCGGGGAGCGATGCAGAACGCATTCCAAATTATTCAATCTAGATGTTGTCAGGGAAACCGTCTTCTCAAGAGTCATATCCCAATCATTCGTCGTTGGTCGCCACACAAGTGTTAGATGCTGACCATCTGACATCATCTTGCCATCTCATTTCGCATCTTGTTGGGCAAAAGAAAACCCAAGGCCTTGATTCTAGATGAAGCGCCACCGATCAAATCAAACCAGTCCGGACTATGCGCACAAAAACACTTTAGGCAAGCTAATGGTTA